>CM070102.1:21684369-21701869 GCA_036178185.1 Liparis tanakae
CCGACAGTATAGGGCTGTGAAGTTATTTGATTTTCACCGGGGTCATAATGCCGTAAACACGCCGCTGATGTTAACAGTCACGCTGAATAGGGAGGCCTCCTTATCTTTACTGCCTTTAAAACCAGAGGAGAGGAGAGTCTCTCTCTCTCCCTCTCTCTCTCTATGTCTCTCTCTCCCTCTCTCTGTATTCCAGCTGTTAATCCTCTTCCTCATCCCTTCTTTTCCTTCCCCTCCCGGTTCTCTGCACACACCCTCTTTTCTCCTCTCCCCCCCCCCCCTCCTGTCGTATGGAGTAATAACTCGCTCATTATTGGATGTAAGAAATATCTACTAAGAGATTATGCCAGATATATAAAAAAAGAAAAAAGGAAAAGGCTCACAGGTGATGGGAGTCAGAGGCGCTGTGCATCCGTAATGAGGCCGGGGGATAGAGAGAAGAAGAAGAAAAAAAGAGCGGAGGCGGAGCTTCCTACGCTGTAGCCTTGCACCGAGGCCTAACCCGGCTTAGGGAGGGAGGACCGGCCCGGCTCAGTTCAGTTCAGCTCTGCTCGGCCTCGGTTTGTGTAATTAATGCGTTGTTACCGCCAGCTCATCTGCTGCCGGTGGTCTGTCAGTCATTCGGGCTCGGGGGGGGTGTTACACACACACACACACACACACACACACACACACACACACACACACACACACACCTCACACACACACCTCACTGGCCTCCCCTCATCTGCCTCGCCGCCACTGCTTAGTTCTGGGGAACTGGAGTTATGTACCTCTCTGGAGCTCCGTGGACTGAACACACTACATCCCTCCTCCTCCTCCTCCTCCTCCTCCTCCTCCTCCTCCTCCTCCTCCTCCTCCTCCTCCTCCTCCTCCTCCTCCTCCTCCTCCTCCTCCTCCTCTCATTTTTAGTCCGGTGTCGTGCCTGCCAAGAACTGAGAAAAAGAGTGCCAATTATATCCAAATGCATCTCTCTCTCTCTCTCTCTCTCTCTCTCTCTCTCTCTCTCTCTCTCTCTCTCTCTCTCTCTCTCTCCATTCCGAGGCCCTGGGTTCAAGACGTGGGTTATTATTATTTCAGGTTTATTGGTGCTACGCTCTCTCTTTATTTGCCGCTCTCCTGTTAGTCTCCAGTCAGTATTCGCTCCAGCCGCGTGACCAAAACCTATCGCCTCCGCCAGGAGAACCAAGTCTGTGTGTGTGTGTGTGTGTGTGTGTGTGTGTGTGTGTGTGTGTGTGTGTGTGTGTGTGTGTAAGAGTGACATTTTGCGTCTGCGGCTAATCTGGCGTCCTGCAGCAGCGAGTTATTGTGTCCGCCCGGTTACGGCTGCGTGATCAAGGACCTTTCCGTGGTTACGGTGACACACACACTCTCTCAAAAACACCTGAGCTGATACACACACACACACACACACACACACACACACACACACACACACACACACACACACTCCCCTCGCCGACGGCCCCCGGGTCTGTCGGGGGGGCCGGTGGCGATGACATGGTCGAGCGCACCGCCCCCTCCCACACACACACACACACACACACACGCACACACACACACACACGCACACATTCCCCCCTGGGCAACTGACACAGTCGGTGAAGATTTGCTAACTCTTAGTGTTCTGGACAGTGTGTTTGGGTACCGGCTAACACACACACACACACACACACACACACACACACACACACACACACACACTGCCGCGTACCTCTCGGCCATCGCTCCGCTTGCCAGAATCACCGCGGGGGTGGGGGAAACAGTTGGCTCACTTTTGTTGTTTTTGTTTTTGGACGGCGTGTTTGGCGAACGGCATACGACCAGCACACACACCTACACACACTCACACACACACACACACACACACACACACACACACACACACACACGCTGCTCTACCTCTCTGCCACTGCTTTGGCAGGCGCACGGCTTTTGGTGAGTTTAATTTTGTTTTTGGCAAGATTCTGCGAAGTGCATCAAACAATGATTTCCAGCCGATCGCGTGCGCACCTCGCCACATGTTTTTTTCATTTTTTTTATTCGAAAAGTGTGTTTTGATGACGCTCTACCGCCGCAGGGTCGTATTCATTCCTTATTTCCATCAAACTAAACAACAGCGGGCTTTGCTTTAAAAAAAAAGGAAAAAAAAGAAACTTACACAAAGAAGAAATTAGAGGCTCTTTTTTTTCTTCTTTGGAAATCGAAAGAAATAAAATGAAGGAAACAAAAGCATAAAAGGTAAATTGCTCAGCCGGGAAGAGAACGTGCGGAGAAAGGAGGCGAGGAGGCGAGGAGGCGAGGAGGCGAGGAGGCGAGGAGGCGAGGAACGTCTCTGCCCACCGCGAGAACGGCGAAGGGCGAAGGGTTTGAATAATTTAAAACTCCTGAGACGTGTGTGTGTGTGTGTGTGTGTGTGTGTGGGGGGGGGTATCTGTTACAGTGGCCGATGGCGGCGGGGTATGTCTGTTCCGCGGACACGCCTTGGGCCAATCGCTCCTCCTTTTCTATCCCTCCTTCGCTCCACCTCTCCGTCGGAAAGAACGCGTACGGCCGCGGAGACGGAAGACACCGGAATACTGAGAAAGAGGCGGGGTTTCAGATTATTATTTGAATCACTGGCCCTAGTGTGTAGCATTTAAAAAACGCCACACACACGTATACACGCACACGCACACACTTACACACACATAGAGTGCGGATTTTCTCTTTTTTTCCCTGCAGTCTTTACTTCCAGCCTTTATTTGGTGTTTGTTCCCCTCTCTGACCCGCGGGGACCATTAAATGTCACTCCTCTTTAAGTGAAGAAGAAAGACACCGAACTTCGGCAACACCGTTAAAGGTCAGACATCGCCGTGGTGACAACTACCACAACACACACACACACAAAACAAACATGCAGGTACAAACTAACTAACATTTACCTCTTCCTCCTCCCCGGTGTCTCTCTCTCTCTTTTTGTTTTCCATCTTTCTGTAGATTCCGTTGATTGGCGAAAGGTTTGCGAGCGCGCGCGTGTGCGTGTGTGTGTGTGTGTTTTTCAAAGTTGTCACTTGGGATATCAGATATCGATCGTGACGGTTTTATTAAAGCAGCGTGTTCGGTGAGAGAGGAGCAGCTCTGGAACGAGAAGACGCTCCGTCACATCCACTCTGCCTCCCGCGCTGATGAGAATTAATGCTCTGTCTAATATTCAATGAGCCTGTGCACCTTTTCCATGTGTGTGTGTGTGTGCTAATAGATATGTGTTTTTTCTCATGTGTGTGTGTGTATGCACAGTTTCCTCTATTTGTGTGTGTGTGTGGTCAAACACCTACTTTTCAAGTCACCGCACGGCAATTTATTAGAATTTGTTTGCCCGGCCCTGAAGTCTTCATTAGGCGGCGGCGGAGGCTGCAAGGTCGCCCCCGGCGACCCTTCGGGGAACGCCAAATGCGAGAATCCACACGGCCAATAAACGCAGGGACGCCGACCCCTCCACGTTTCATTGTAAACGGGGACATTTAAATTTTTGGATTCAGTGTTTCTCATTTTTTGGTGACTATTTTTTCACACAAATTTGATGAATAACACTTCTTCAGAGAACACATCATTAACAATGAAACGAGTGCTGGGCAAAGATTAACACATTTAACCGATTAATCGCGTGCTTTTTCTGTGACTAACAATCGCATTATGCGCAAAATTCAATAATTATTTAAAAACTAGTGTTTTGCATGCTTTTATTTTTAGTTTTAGGAATGTTATCAGAACAATATAGCAGGCACTCTCGGAGCAACAGCATTTCTTTTTCTTTTTTCTTCTGAACAGGTAGTTGCAGAAAAGTTGTGGGCCACTTCAAGTTGTGGGTAACTGCTCAACCTGCATCACTGAAAGTGTTTTTTTGTTGTATTTTCTTTTACCGAGATTCTCCCAAAAAAATACACTAAAAAGTAACCTCCCTGCACTTCAGCTGTGTACTTTTGTTTGCGCTCACGCGGCGATAAAACAACTGCTAAAAAAAAGCGGCCAATCGCAGAGCCACGATCGAATCCGAACGACGGAGAGGGAGTTTTTTCCGGGCGAGTGACGCCTTGATCCGTGCGGAAACGAACCCCCGATTCCATATTCATGCTCGCCCGTCATTAGAAACGCTCACGCCGAGGATATCACCGCCGAATGTATTTGATCGCCTCACTACAAACAGTCCTCCCAGACGGCTTTGTTGTATCTTTCTTTGCCCATTAAGCCGTTCATTAAACAGCGGCCTTGTCTCGGCCTGCGGGGTGTGTGTGTGTGTGTGTGTGTGCAGGTGAGTTAATGGGTACAGTATATGTGTGTGTGTGTGTAAGTTTCCCTGTGTGCGTGTGTGCATTGGTATGCATGTGTGTGTGTGTGGGGGGGGGTACACGGGGGAGTGTGCGCGCATGTACTGTGTATGTTTGCATACGCGTCCCATTATCCACGCTTTGTGGAGCTGTGAGCGGGCGATGCACATTTGTTTCTGTCAAGGTTAATAAATGAAGAAATCAAGGTGAGTGTTTCTCAATCCAGACACAAAGACACCAGGAGGGTGTGTGTGTGTGTGAGTGTGTGTGTGCGGGGGGGGGGGGGGGGGGGGGCGATCAGACACCCAGCTGGTACCCCTGAAATTTTAATTAGGCCCTTTCTTTATTTCCCCTCCGCAGACAGACTGTTGTGGTTCAGTGTTCAGACAATCAGTGGAACTATTTCCTCAATATTACCGAAACCAGTGATGGGATACTGGGGAGCCGTGGGTTTGGGTTTTAAAGGCAAACACACACACACACACACACACACACACACACACACAGCACACCTTCTCCCCCCGCCCCCCCACTCACTCAGTCCCTATCCTCTTTGAAGCACTCATGGTTTATTGTGCTAATAGTTCCACTGTGTGGTATCATTATGGAGTTGGCGGAGTGTGCAGATGTATTTGCTTTTATGGAAACGCCGCGCACGCTCTTTACACGGGAGCGTGCGCGTGTCGATCCGTGTCTTTTTGTCGCCGCGGCAACAAAACCGGAGAGCGAAAGTACGACGGAAAAAAGCGGAAAAAAGCGAGAAAGCGTCGCTGGATTTTAACGACATACTAAAAAAAAGGAGACATTTTTAAAAAACAGCTTCCTTGCAGCGCACGTTCACACGACCTGCGGGGAATATCGGACGTCTCAACGTTTGGTTTCAAATGTTCAAATATTAGTCTGAAATCATGTTTAATGTCACTTAGAATAAGAAGGTCACTTTATTGTGGCGGGTGTACGTTCGTTAAGGCCGTTTCCTGGGAAATGCATTTAAATGCAATTAAGCCGTTCTTTGCTTTTTCGGACGTCTCGGATGTCCTTCAAGCGCCGTCGACCGCGTCCGGCGTCCAATTTAGGAACAACTGCTGTCCCGGGCCATAACTCACTCATTAGCATGTGGGCACTCAAACGCACACGCGTGTTTATTGGCTTTAGTTGGTGCTTAATGAACAATGGACCCTGGCAGGGTGTATTTTTTCACATGAAAACGGCCACAAAACTGCACATTTTAAATGCAAACAACTTGTTTAGATTTGTGTGTGCGTGTGTGTGTGTTTGTGTGTGTGTTTGTGTGTGTGTGTGTGTCCAAACAAATCAAATTTATTAGCCCCTGTTCCAGTGTGATGAGATTTTATTGCCTTGGCAGTTGGAAAGGAATTGGAGAGTGAATATAATAGAGAGGATAGGGTGTGTGCGTGTGTGTGTGTGTGTGTGTGTGTGTGTGTGTGTGTGTGTGTGTGTGTGCGTGCGTGCGTGTGTGTGTGCGTGCGTGTGTCCATAACATTCACTAGCTGCAGAAATGTACTTTATGCGTAGCTCACTACTGGACATGGTATATTCTCCCAAAAGTAACCCTCAAACTTTTTTTGTCCTCATTGATGACACACACACACACACACACACACACACACACACACACACACACACACACACGTGCAGACTTACCACCTATAGATCTGGCGCAGACAGATACAGTTTTTTTAAAGTGTCTTTGGATTATCTTCTATGGGATTATCACCAGACTTTGAACAGATTTTGGGACACATGATCTCTCACTTAAAAGTGGAAGACACGGAGACTCTCCTCCGTATCCTCTCTACCATTCTCCATATATATATATATACAGCAGATGGAACTATTTCAACACATTAATTATTCAATCAACTTGAAAAACAGTTCACCAATGAGACCCTCCCACACATTTCAGCTTTCAAGACGAGACGCAGATAAAAGACAAACTCCACATGAAAGATAACTTAAAGATTTTGATAATGAAATCAATATATCATCAAAGGCATCTCTTTCATGAATTAGTTATCGCGAATAAACACGAAGCGCACACACACACCATGCAAAATGAAAAAAAGGGATGCAGAAATATACATAAAAGCTCCCGAACTGTCAATTAGAGGGCTAATAAGTCATTTTTTTTTAGGTTTTCTTGGGGGGGTGGGGGGGTGGGGGGGGATCTGCCTTCTGCCTTCTGCTTTTTACATGGAGGCAAAAAGAGAAACACTGCCAGCCCCATTCGTCATTGCCAGTTGGACAGAAAATAAAAAGTTAAGCCCCACAGAAATACTATATTGCATCATGCTCTATTGAATACACTGTTGTTGGATACATCTCTATTTCTCTTAACTTGGAAATAGATGTCTCTCTCTCTCTCTCTCTCTCTCTGTATTATCTCTCAGTATCAGTGCAGGGGAGCCTGTAAGAATCCTTTGTCTCTTTATTCTGAGGGACTGACACCAGAACCTGCAGATACCCATTGATGTTTTTTGAAAGCCGAAAACTTTTCTCCCACAAAAACATGAACGAAATCTCCCGCAAAATCTGTTACGCTGTCAATATTTGGCCAATTATCTCTTTTGGAGTAAGTCGGTAAATACAGCACCAGACAATGAAATGGAGGAGAGATGATTCCAGTAAGATTCCTAACGTTGACCTTTACTTTGAGCCGCTCTCACCGTATTAACTCGCCGTTATCTCGGCCAATTTGTTGAGGAGGAAATTGCGTTTAGAAGTAATTAATACACGGACAGGAGCTGCTAATTTTTTCAGGGTTGATTTCATTTAAAAAAAATATTATCTTGACGTTCCAATATAATTAAACATGCTTATCATTGTAGGTGTAGGCGGCAATAGCTGAGCTCTCGCTATCACCAAACAGGAAGCAGCAAACCGACAGTTGTGGCGTAGCTGGAAGAGGAAAATTATAAAAACAGAAATTATATAATTGAAGCAAACAATCTGAAACATCCGGTTAGCTCGTAGGCTAACCGCACAAACGACAGTAGCTATACCGTTAGCTTGCTGGTGGCCTCTTCCTTGATGCACATGAGTTGCTCCGCCTCTAATCTGACTCTGATTGGTTAAACTAAGAACATCAAGGTAAGCCAATCTCATTCCTCATAAACCCAACCAACCAACGCAACGAGAACTAGCCAATCAGATGCGGGTCATGCCCTCGTATTCCCAAGGGGAAACCAAGTGTGTTTAGCCATAGCTAACGATAGCACTTAGCACGGGGAATGTCGAGGGCTGCAGCGTTTCCTGTCCGCGTTTATCTCACTTTTATCTGTACATTTCCACCTGGCGTCGGATGGGAAATAATCTCAGAAGGAAAACCCAGTCGGAGTCTTAAATAAAAGACCCGGCGAGATCTGCCGACTTTGCAAAATGTTACGGACTAAAAACGTACTTCCAACACGTTGCGTTTAAACGTGAGTGGATGTCAGAGTTTAGTCTTTTTTTTTTTTGTCCGAGTCTTCCAGCGTGTGGAAAGGAAGGCCCGGAGAGAAAAAAAAGATTTTAGATTTTACTGCCAAGTGTTTTTTCAGCTGGTCCCAGTATATTAATCTCATTAGGAGAGCTGTGTAGGAAGTGGGCAAGGCACACACCATTATTTATGGGAGTGTAATTATCTATGGTGTCACAAGCAGGCAGGAATTTACAGGACCCCGGTTCTGCATCAGCACAATGGCTACCTATAGGTAATGAAGCGAACACACCTCCGGGCCCCACAAGACACCATCGGATCCCCTCCGCGGGCCCCACTGTTGCTTTCTTTGCCTCGCCGTTCTACACCTCTGCGGTGGATAACTGCGTCATTTCTTCTTTCTTTTTTTTACGATTTTGACAAAACGATTAGTCGGTTAATTGGGCAACTGATTGACATACAATTATTCACCGATGGCTTTAATAATGGATACTTGTTTAATTATTGAGCACAAATACAATATTCCACGTTCTCAAATGCGAGGACGTGCGGTACTAGAAGGTGTTGTCACCTTGGGCTCCGGGGAATGACATTTTAAAGGAGGAAAATAGTCATTTGATTAATATGAAATGATCAAAAATGAAAATATTTGAAAAGAAATGATGCCCTGCATTTCTTTCACTGGCAGTAGAAAATGCAATTGACATGTTCATACCTAACAAAACCCTAAATATGACAGAAACGGAGTAAAACACAACTTTACTTCACCAGTTCAGCACAAATCCAGTGTTTTTCTGTTTGTAAGTGACAATAGTTTCCCTCATTTCACAAAACAGTTGTCAACTGCACTATTTATTGTCGGATACACGTGCGTTCCCTTGATATGTGGGATCCCGCTGCATCTGGGAATGTCAGAAGTCGGTTCATTACAGCGGCGTTGAGAAGGTCGTGAGGTGTCCTCGTGTGTTGTGATGTCGCATTATACGGGAAAGAGACAAACAAACAAACAAACAGTGTGTGTGTGTGTGGTGGTGGGGGGGGGGCAACTAGGGAACGAGAGGAAAGCAGAAGCGGAGACACGAGGAGTCAGCGAGGCTGCTTGGCTTTCCCTCCCATGATGCATTTCCAGCGTGTGTGTGTGTGTGTGTGTGTGTGTACGGACTTAGCGGCAGCTTCCACAGCGGCAGCTGCCGCGGCAACGACGGGGTCATTTACATATAAATGAAAGTTGCCGATCACACGCCGCTGACCCCATTTATTTCAAGCGGACAGACAGACAGGCAGGCGAGGCAAGCGCCGGCGAGTTGCCGAATTACTCCAAATTACCGCATTTCCATCTCCACATCGGGCCTGTCAGGCCCGCAACCATCGTCCCGGCAGTTTTCTCACTTCCCCTCCTTCCTCCTCCTCCTTCCTCCTCCTTCTTCCTCCTCCTTCCTCCTGCGCGCGCCCACCAGCGGGTCTGGAGTGACTCTAATTGGCAGTGGTGAATTTAAAGGACCTGTCAGCGGCTGAGGCTGTCACCGCCCAGGACGGCGCCGCCAAGAAACAACACCGCCGGCTTATCACAGCGCTGCTCGGCGTAGCACCGAATGCTACGCGGTCGCGTTAGCATAGCGTAGCGCGGAGCTAACTCTGCATAATGACTGTGTAATAACTGTGTAACAACAGGTCAGCACCGAAGCTACGCGGTCGGGTTAGCATAGCGTAGCGCGGAGCTATCTCTGTGTAATGACTGTGTAATAACAGCTCAGCACCGAAGCTACACGGTCGGGTTAGCATAGCGTAGCGCAACGCTAACTCTGCGTAATAACTGTGTAATAACAGACCGAGAAGAGAAGAGAATAACAGAGAAGAGGCAATGCCTCGGCTTATCATCGTCAGGTGCACTTAACGGGCGTTTACCTCCCGCCACATTCTTTTACAATTTCCCGTCGGCCGCTTTCTCTTTCTTTCCCTCCGTTGCCTTTGTTTTCTCGTCCATCTCTTATTTAAAACCCCTCCAATTTCCTCCACTCCTCCTCCCATCCCTCACGCGTTTCTCTCGCCCCGCCTCCGCCCCGTTCTCTTCTCGTGCTACGAGCTCACGCTAGGCTACTCGGTTTCTAGCGAGCATCTGGAATTCGGCTCCTGAGCGTCTTCATCTCACTCTTTCCTCAGACATGCAATCGCCATCACGTCCACACACACACACACACACACACACACACACACACACACACACACGTACACGATAGCCCTAAGTACCACAGTACTTTAGGTCTCAAGGTTTTACAGGACAGATTAATGCTACGGACCAACGTGATCTTAATGTGACAGCTGTGTCCTTTTCCAGGCAACATCCCCCCCCACACACACACACACACATTGCTATTATTTTCTTATATTCTAGGAAAGAGAGCGATGAACTCAGCTAGTGGTTCAGCTGGTGAAGAAGCCTCTCTCCATACTTATTCGTCTGGTTCCTGTCTCTCTCTTGGTTAGCCAAGCACGCGCCCTCATTAGTTCATTAAAAGGAGTCCGCCGCCGCCGCCGCCGCCGCCGCCGCCCGACGATGCTCTAAGCAAAGGGAAAGCAGGAAAAAGAAGAGGCGAGAGAGTCAAAACACGGCTCTCTAATTACTCCAGATTGATGCATCCAGTGAACATCCTGGTAATCAGTGTTGCTTTTATTTGTTTAATGGCGGGACAGGGATTGCAGGCAGGCTGACCCTCTGTGATCATTAACAGAACGCATCCCCTCTCTGCTCGCCTGCTTTGGAAATGTCTGTTTGTGTGTGTGTGTGTGTGTGTGTGTGTGTGTGTGTGTGTTACATTTATATATGCTAACATCATTAAAGACTGACATTAAGCCTAGGATTCACTTACCTGCGCGGTTATTTGCCGAGGCCACGTCTGAGTGATCTGATTGGGGCGTTTCTTATCTCCGTCCTCGTTAGCGGTACAAAAGTTCTCATTATTTATATATCGTGCAGATTGACAGACACACGGGTGATGGTGAGCGCTCCTACATGTGATCATGGACGCGGTCCGTTGTCAGATGATAAAAGGTTAAGACGGATGAAGAAGTAAACAGCTGGAATCGCATCAATATTAAAGAGTTAGTTTAATATATGGAAATGTATCACGTCAAATCAATATTTATTTATTTTTAAATGAGAAAAAGGACATTTTTTGTGAGGGATCCCTTTTAATAGTTAGTGAAAGTATTTTTGTGGCCAAACTGTTAGAAGAATTATTAGCACTAGTGTAACATGGTGGTTACTAAATTAAACACATTTCCTGTAAAATGTGTTTTACATTTTTTTAATTTTTTTAATTAAAGTGTACTGAAGTTGTTCCACATGATTAAGATACATTTTCGACAAATAATTGAGTTATTTCTTTTAATTAACTACATTCAACAATATAAAAATGCTATTTTCAACAATTTGTTGTTGTGTATTACTCGAGTGTTATTGTGTAATTAACATTCAAAAGACCAGACCCAGATTACATCTCACGACAATTATAAACAGGCCAAAACAATCGGAGCGAGATAACTCTCCTGCTTCAGCTTCACGACTTAAACTGTTATTCTCCTTTTAGAGAATTTAAGCACATATGCATGAATATTATTTATTTATACAGAACAAACACAGCGGCACAACAACAAACAAAAAAAGGCTAATCTTTTAGAGCTCCCTGTACATTTCTCAAATTAGGCTTTCTGGATCGTGGTTGAGGAAAAACAACAACAACAACAACAACATCTGCGTATTGAGGAAGTGCATCCGCTGATTGATAACTGACGTTATCCGCTGAAACTTATTAATTTTTTTAAAGAAACAATGGCCAATGGGTGAAAACTCAAACTCTACATACGGACTCGTATTGAGAGAATCTGTGTTATTCTAATTCACTCATCCAGCCAATCAGAGCTCTCGTACCGGGATTTTATTATTACATTACATTACATCACATGTCATTTAGCAGACGCTTTTATCCAAAGCGACTTACAATAAGTGCATTTCAACCTAGAGTACAAACTAAGAACAACAAGAATACAGAAAGTAACATTTCCTCAACATAGTCAAACTACAAAAGTACCATAATAAGAGATATTTAAGAGCCACTGAAGTGCTAATCTGTGTTTTAATCCAGATATAGTCGAAAAAGATGTGTTTTCAGTTTCCGGCGCTTATTCTACACTAGTATTTCTTTATTCCTGCTTGGCTTTTTTTCTTTATATCTTTAATCTTCAACGTCGCCCGTGGTCCCGAGGGCCCGGTGACGGGGACACCGTGATGTGGTTTTAGGGTTGAAGTCATGGACAAGACGGAGGGCGGAGCCTAATGGAGGCAGCCAAACGAAAAGATGGCACTCTAATTTCATGGTAATTAATTAAAGTACTGTAGCTGTTCGCTGGGGATCTCCGATCTGCCACCCCCTGGGGGGGGGGGGGGGGCTGACATGCCATGTAACGGGCAAATGTCACGACTCCCGCTGACAGGGAGGAAGAGGGGTCAGCGGGTAATTAAAGTGTAGAAAATGAACCGAGCGGTGACCGTTTACGCCGTCTGTGCGTTTTCCATACGACGTTCCCCAGAGTTGGCAGTTGTCCGTGTCGGAAAACGAACCCTCCGTCGCGTCGCGGGCCGCGGGCCGTGGGCCGCGACCCCCCCCCCCCGAGCCGCGACACCCCCGGGCGGACGGCAGATGCGAGATCGAGCTCTAAAAAAAAAAACCTCAAGATGTAAAACTTTGGCGTGGGCGATGACGAGAAAATCCAGCAAGAGAGGAGGAGCGGCGAAAAAAAAAAGGTCTCTAAAGTCCTCTGCTATATCTGCCGGGTATGTGCGACACACACACACACACACACACACAGTGGAGCGGCGAGAGAGAGAGAGAGGGGGAGAGAGGGGGAGTAAAATATGCAAAGGTCTAAATCCTCTCTTCATCTTCATCAGGAGCTCTTAAGACTCTCTGAGACATGTTTCCTCTGGTGACCAAGATTTTCCCGTGCACTCATCGCTCACTCATACATCTCCGTGTGTGTGTGTGTGTGTTTTTATGTGTGTGTGTGTGTGTATAGGTGTTTATAGTGGCTTAACAGCCTCTGCAGCCTGTCTTCAAGTGGAACATATACACGGAATGATTTGTCCTATGAATCACGGGGTTTCTGGGATGTCTGAGATGTTAATGAAGGCCTGAAACCGCCACTGCATCTTTGAACTGCACGGGAGGAAGAAGATCATTTAAAACACATTTTCTTCTAAAGGCAGAAGGAGGGAAGGCAATCGCCTGGATTTTGGTTCAAGAGAGCGGCAGAACAGTTTAAAGAAGAAGAAAGTGACATTTCCCCGCAGCATCACGTATTCAAATACTTCCTGAACGTCCTCACGTAATAATATCTCCTCTCCGTACGGAGCCCTCGGAGGCTTTTTTTTTTTTTTTTTTTCCCCGAGCCATCCTACCGAGCCGTCCTACCTCGGGCTAACCTCCAGCAGCCCCGGCGATGTAGTGTCAGCAGTGACATTGGGATTCTATTAGCAGGTTGTGCGAGGCTCTGGCCCCCTGCCCTGTGGTGAGACCTACCATTGATCTGTCATGGGAGATGGCTGCTCCCTGCTCCCCGTTCCCTTCGGGCTCAATTTGAACCTTTCCAAAAAGAGAAAGAAAACCAGGGCCGACCGAACCCTCACGCTGGAAATCTACCTGAGAGAGAGAGAGAGAGAGAGAGGGGGGGGGGAGTCAAGGTCAGGCGTGACACCGGCGTGCAGATAAAGACGGCGAGGGGATGGGCGACACCGTCCATAATGGCCAGTGAAAAGTGAGGTTATTTGTTATCGATTCCCAATGAGGGAAATCACCGGGTCTATATAGTGCCGTTCATGGCTGGGCAAGCAAGGGACGTGTGTGTGTGTGTGTGTGTGTGTGTGTGTGTGTGTGTGTGTGTGTGTGTGTGTGTGTGTCCCTTAGACTTTCATTGTGAGGCCGAGAGAATCGTCTGAAGGACAGGGGAAAGAATTGAAAGTCCCTCTCTCTCTTTCTCTCTCTCTCTGTCTCTCTCTCTCTCTCTCTCTCGCTCCCTTGATCTCTCGCTCCTTCTCTTTTGAACGAGTGCATAGTGATCTGTTTTCCCAGCCAGGCCTCATTTGTGTTTTTACTGAATTACCCCGGATGCGCAACCTGAACCCACTTAAGCATGTCACTTAGCGTTTGTTGGAGTTCGCCAAGACGGGGCCCTCATCAGGTTTCAATGAGGGAGGCGGTGGCTAAGTGGCCACTTGTCATGTTTATTTATTTCAATTTTTTTGCTTCTCCCCCCCCCCCCCCCCCCCTATGATTCCCACGTGACGTCCGAGTTGTTTAGAACAAAACGAGGGAGGCGGAGATGCATAAGCGATAGGAATCATCTGTCGTCCGCCGGCGAGCGTTTTTTAACCCCCGGGCTTTTATTCTGAAAGGTTGTCGGAATCATCTCGCTCGGCGTTTGAATAATCTTCAAATAAAATGTCGTCACGGAGTATTTGAATCCTTTTTTTTTCTTTTTCTTTTTTTTTTTTTTAACTTACAGAGTATGAAGCAATGAGCAATGATAAGGGACGCCCGGGTGAGGGGGGAGGGGGAGGGGGAGGGGGAATTGCACCCCAGGGGCGACTCTGGGCCGACACTTCCTGGTGCCGCTCCATTTTTTATTTATTTTTTATACGTATGAAAAAAAATCTCTCACGGATCCACGATATCCATTATAGATGAGGGCTCCCCGCTCGGCACGCCAGTCACCGGAGCACAATCTTTCCATGATACGCCCCCCCTCTCTCTCTCTCTCTCTCCCCCTCCAAACACTCCTCTCCTTTCTCTCTCGTCCCTCTCTCCATTAATTTCTCCTTCCATATATGCCCTCCCATCGAAGCGTTGTTTCATCCCTCACCGGCTCCCTTTCATCCCTCTCCAGCCCTTTGGTCTCCTCTCATTTCATCCCTCCATAAGTCAAAACCTTTACATCTTTACTTCCCGCCCCCATTCCGCCCTTCCTTCCCTTCACTTATGCCGCCTCCCCCCCCCCTCCTCCCCCCAAAACGCCATGGAAAAAGCGAGCTAGAGAAGAACATGTGACCCCCCCCCCCTCTATCCCGCAGTGCCACCATACGTTGATTTGTCTCCTCCGGTTTTCCGTATTGATTTTGTTTTAAACAAGGAGGAGGAATACAAGAAGAAGAATGACGAGCTGGAGGTGACATGGAAATTGGAAGAGGAGAAAAAAGGAAAAAAGTGAAGGATGTTTGAGTCCCGTGGGGGGGGGGGGGTTATATCAGGAGGTCATCGAGGGGAGGGATGAAGAAAGCGTTATTTAAAATCCTTTTATTTTGAAGGATCTTTGCGTCTCCCCTCCCTCGGCGTGCTAAGCGGCTCCCGGTCCTCGGCCGCGTGGCGAATGCATCTCATTCCGCGTCACGCCGCACTTCCTGCCTCCAAAATGATTCTCTGCTTAGTTCAATTTAAGTTGTGTGCAGAATAATCGATCCCCCCCCCCCATTAATTCTACTTAGCTGAGCGTCACAGTACACGCCCGGGCTCGACCGGCCCGCCAAGGCCGGCGCCGCTGAGCGGCTGACCTTTACACGCCTCGGACCGCCATCGATTTCTCTCCTCCAGCAGGACTTATTTCATGAACTGGGGGTCTGGGACAGGACACCAGATGAAGATGAACTATGAGCGGAGGGGAAGAGAAAGAAATCTGTTTCTTTTAAGGTCTTTTCATTTTCTCTGCTCTCTCACTCTCTCTCTCTCTCACGCTCTCTCTCTCTCTCGCTCTCTCACTCTCTTTCTCTCACGCTCTCACTCTCTCACTCTCTCTCTCTCTTTCTCTCTCACTCTCTCGCTCTCTCACTCTCTCTCTCTCACTCTCTCTCTCTCTCACTCTCTCTCTCTCACGCTCTCACTCTCTCGCTCTCTCACTCTCTCTCTCTGTTTCTCGCTCTCTCACTCTCTCTCTCTCTCACTCTCTCTTTCTCTCTCGCTCTCTCTCTCTCTCTCTCACTCTCTCGCTCTCTCACTCTCTCTCTCTTTCTCGCTCTCTCACTCTCTCTCTCTCTCTCACTCTCTCTCTCTCTCTCACGCTCTCCCCCTCTCTCTCTCTCTCACGCTCTCCCTCGCTCTCTCTCTCCTTCGCTCTCCCTCTCTTTCTCTCCTCCTCCGTCCTCTTTACTTTGGAATATCAGCACGGCACGCCTGCTTTAAGTTCATGCTTTAGTGTCTCCGCCACGCTCCGGTGGATGTAGGTTACACCCCCCCCCCCCCCCCCCCCCCCCATGTGACCACGGCCCCTTGGTATTTGCAGTTAGGAAATAATGCAAAGCAGAGTGTGAACAAGCCATTAGAGCTTTTCCCTGCATGGACCGCCCTCGGAGACAAAAGAAACGAGGGGAAACAATCCTGACCCCGGGAGAAACGGCGGCCGCAACACCTGCCTGGTGACGGGGGGGAGGAGGGAGGAGGGAGGAAGGAAGGAAGGAAGGAAGGAAGGAAGGAAGGAAGGAAGGAAGGAAGGAAGGAAGGAGAGAACGCGTCTCGTGTCCCGCGTGTCATTTCAAGTCGGCGTTAAACCTTTAAGTCCTAATTGTTAGACAAATGTGCTCGGATGAACATCGTTAAAGTGAATAATTTAATAAATAATACATTTTAAAATAAAACGACGACAAGGAGGGGAGGAAGTGGAGGAGGGGAGGAGGAAGTGGAGGAGGGGAGGAGGAAGTGGAGGAGGCTTTCCGAGTGCGCTTCGGCTGGAGTTCACCCAGAGTGCACGGTGTCTCTCTCTCTCTCTCTCTCTCTCTCTCTCTCTCTCTCTCTCTCTCTCTCTCTCTCTCGGCCTGGCCCTGCACCCTGGCTGTATATCAGTGACTGTGTTGACCGTTAAAAAAAAAAAAAAAACTTTAAATTTAATACCCGCTCATGAATACATGCATGCATACAAATGGAACGAAGGGGGCGGCGGTGTGGCGGTGGGCTGTAAACACGGGGGAGGAGGGGGGGGAGGAGGGGGAGGAGGAGGAGGAGGAGGAGGAGGAGGAGGAGGGGGAGGACCAGTGTGTGTCGCATTTCTATCGGGCTATATCTATAGGGCCTTGTGTGTGTGTGTGTGTGTGTGTGTGTGTGGGAGGGGTGGGGGGGGGGGGCGGGGTTGAGAGCGTCTAGAGCTCCTCTATCTGTAAACCACCTACGGGACGTGACATTTGTTTTCTTCTTCATACCTTCCTCCCTCAAAGGGTCCGAACCAATATTCATTATGAACCGCACTCACACACTCACACACTCACACATCCTCACACACTCACACATCCACACACACACACACACATCCACACCGATGAAGCAAGCCGCCTCGGAGTTGGCAGAGACACCTCCAATGTGTTTTCCGCTCCGGTGCTTCTTGTTCTCACGTCGTCAGAGTGTGTTTGCTGCAGATTGGGAGAAGCGGCGAGAGGTCAGGCCCGCGTGGCGCTCTCCTGAACCCGCCGGGTCCGCGCCGCTCAAGGTTGAATTAGACGGGGCGAGAGGGCCTTTTTTTCCCTTCTTCTTCTACTTTCTCCTGTTTATTTGACAAACGAGTTTACTCAGCGGAGGAGGAGGACGGGTGTGTGTGTGTGTGTGTGGGGGGGGGGGGGGGGGTGGCTAGGAAGGAGGAAGAAGGAAAGGACCCGGCCCGTCCTTCCTTCCTTCTTCTCTTTTTTTTTGATTGGCGCTGGAGGCGCTTATAGACAAGCAGGGATTTT
>CM070102.1:21706869-21711869 GCA_036178185.1 Liparis tanakae
TCCACCGTGCACAAACATTTTTTTTTCTCCTTCTTTTTCCCCCGCACGCACACATGAACACACTCCTCGCGTTGATTCGATATATTCGCACGCGGCGAGCCGAGCACATCAAAGAGATCAGCCATAGGCGCCAGTCATCTCGCGATGTGCATTTATTTTGTTATATAAAAAAAAGAAAAGTAACTTGCTATCGTCTCCAGTTTGCTTCGCCAAAATGAAATCTGTGATACCCGGCGCGCGTTGGTTATATTGTATTTACTTTATCTTTATTATATAACCGTAGCCAGCAAATTGTTTTTTTTGTTATCTGTCGGGCGCCGTTCCCTCCGATTTTTTAAATGCGTCCTAAGAAATACAGAAAGGATCCGACGGGAAGACGAGAGAGTTCACGGCGGATGTCGGGGAGCGTCTCTCCCGCCGCGTGTAGCCGGCTAGCTAACGGTAAAACGTTAATGTGCCTCGGGAGGTCCCGCTGGGGGGCGTGGAGGAATCCCCTAACGAGGAGGAGCGAGTGAGTCAATAAGCGGCGGCGGCCTCGTTGCGTTGCTCGCGGCAGCCGCTCGTCTCGTTGTGATGTCACAGTTCCGTGACACGAGGAGTCCGCGGCCCATTAGCCGCCTCCCCCTCCCAGTCTGGTAAACTTCATCTACTTCTGTGGTACGTTTCATTTTTAAATATGTTTTATTGTTAGTGAACAATTAGTGATCTCAATGAAACACTTCACCACGATGAATCATTACTCCACCTCTCCATTTACTCCCTCTCTCGCCCTCTCTCTCTTTATGTTCTCTTTCTCTAGCTCTCTCTCTTTACTCTCTCTCTCTCTCTCTGTCTACTCTCTCTCTCTCTCTCTACGCTCTCTTTCCTCTCTCTACACTCTTTCTCTATCTCTCTAGCTCTCTCTCTTTACTCTCACTCTCTATGCTCTCTTTACTATCTTGCTCTCTTTATGCTCTCTTTCTCTAGCTCTCTCGCTCTACTCTCTCGCTCTACTTTCTCGCTCTACTCTCTCGCTCTACTCTCTCTACACTCTTTCCTCTCTTGCCCTCTCTCTCTATGCTCTCTTTCCTCTCTCTCTAGCTCTCCCTCTCTCTACTCTCACTCCCTATATGCTATCTTTACTCGCTCTCTTTCTACTCTCTCTCTCCCTCTCTCACTGTAGTCTCTTTACTCTCTCTCCAGGCTCTCTTTCCTCTCTTGCCCTCTCTCTCTCTACGCTCTCCTTCCTCTCTCTCTCTCTCTCTCTCTACGCTCTCTTTCCTCTCTCTCTCTCCACGCTCTCTTTCCTCTCTCTCTCTCCCCCTCTCTCTCTTTCCTCTCTTGCCCTCTCTCTCCATGCTCTCTTTCCTCTCTCTCCTCTCTTTCTTTAGCTTTCTCTCTCTAGCTCTCCCTCTTTCTAGTTTCACTCCTTATGCTATCTTTACTCTCTCTCTCTTTATGCTCTCTCTCTCTTTCTACTCTCTCTCTCCCTCTCTCACTGTAGTCTCTTTACTCTCTCTCTAGGCTCTCTTTCCTCTCTCTCTCTCTCTCCACGCTCTCTTTCCTCTCTCTCTCTCTCCACGCTCTCTTTCCTCTCTCTCTCCCCCTCTCTCTTTCCTCCCTCCCTCCCTCCCTCCCTCCCCCTCTCCTGCACTGTACACAGTACAGATTTATTAGTTGCAGCCGGGGCCCCCGGACAGCCACCACTCAGCACTCCTTCAGATCAATAATTGGAAATATTAATTATCCGCGCGGAGCCGGCCCGGTCCGAGGGGTTCTGTTGACGCTCCGGTTGCCGAGCGCCGCGGCAACACGAGCTCCGATGGCCCGCTAATACATATTAATGATCGCGGTACAAACATTACTCCGTATTAAAGCTGAGTGAAAGCCAGAAGACATCACACATATTGTATAGCTATTAGAGTTATTTTTATTGCTAGCGCTGCACTGTAAGTAAGTGCCCGTTGCATAACTGCTGAAAAACAGGGCCGGGATTTATTGCAATCGTATTCCCGTTTACTGCATCCGCCCGTCTTTCTTCTTCTCTTTTTTTTCTGGATCGTATAAGTTAAAGACGAGCAAAGTTTTTTGGGAGGCTTGGAATTTCACCAGGTCTTTGAAAGCCTTTCCAAAGCAGTATTATATTGCCTCGCTCCTGGCCCTCTCTGGGGTCTCCGTCTGGAACTCTATACTGCTCCATCCCGCTCAAGTCTACTAGTCATGAACTCATTACTGTCGTGGCCCGTGCCAACAGTAGACTCTAAATCCTCCTCGCCGCTAACAGGCCGAGTCCCGACGCCGCTCCCTTCGCCGGCTCGCTGTGTAATTTGAAATCAGACAGTAGGAAATGTCTTTCGTGGCCTCGGCCCCCGAGGCCTTTTCATCCTTTTTTTTCTTCTTCTTCTCCTCTTGTGTGGGTAATAACGGTTGACCCCCCCCCCCCCCCTTCCCTTCTAACCAGGTCAAACTTTACCAGTTTAATGATTTTTTTTTTTAAAAGAAGAAAGAAAAAGGCATAGATCGTGGGTATAGGCGTATTGATTCGCAGCTATAGTTTCACTTCAGATCGTATAAATAGCTAAAAAAAACAACAAAAAAAACAGACAACCCGACAGTGTGTGTGTGTGTGTGTCTATTCCAGGCCCATTGCACACTACATTATGTACTTTAGGCCTGGGGGTGTGTGTGTGTGTGTGTGTGTGTGTGTGGTGGGGGTTCTATCTCACCCTCCATATAAAACGGCGAACTAGTGCTAAGAGCTTTAATTCAACTGACTGGAGGCTTAACTCTGCAAATGAGACGGCTTAATAAAACCATATGGAACTATAGATTTGTCAAAGCCCTCGGAGCGGCGCCGAAAGTGAGGGAGACCGGGGCGCTGCGACGACGAGGAAAAACATTTCTTAAAAGCGGCATTTCTTCTTCTTTTTTTTTCGCGAGAAGGGGGGGGCGTGGAGATGAAGAATAGCGACTTTGTTGAAGGTTGCGGAGTCGTCGTAAGTCACCGCGGGAGTTTATTAAATGCGCTCAGCTTCACTTTAACTCGGCCTTCGCGGCGCAGACGAGCTAACGCGTGTAGCGCCGTCTTTAATATCACACGCTTCCACATGAACACATCGCTTTAAAAAACAGAACCGCATCCGCCGGTCAGCACCGACCCGTCTGCCGTCCTCTCTCATTTATAATAACAATTAGACCGATGGAAGACGTCGTAAAGCACACCTGACGTGATCTTTGCACGCGCGCTTTTTCTTGCCGGGGATGTTCACGATATGGCAGCTAGGCGTGGCGTCCTATTGGATATGAAGTGTCCAATTAAAATATTCATTTAACAACATTTTAATTGTGACACCGCAACGAAATGCATCATCTCCAATGGAAGCCATCCGTATCAATGCATTTCATATCTGGATGTGAGAGCATCCCGATAGCATTTATATTGCATTATACGTGTATATATAAATGATATATAAATGCTGGTATACATTATTTTAACCAAATGAACCGGTTTGCTAAAGCTCGTGTAATAAATCAAGGCGCCTGAATCCGCAACACAGCGTCGGGTACATGAACATGTCAGTTGGTCAATTTATAATTAACACAGTACATTATTAGCAGCGGGTGTCTATAGGGAACAAGTGGTTGTTTGTATAGCGCGCGTGCGTGTGTGTGTGTGTGTGTGTGTGTATGTGTGTGTGTGTGTACATGTGAAAGGCAGGGGGTTGGAGTCAGAGAAGTAGAAATGTCACTCAACAGCAAAGCAATCTTATCTAAGAGTTGCAGGCAGCTCTCTCTCTCTCTCTCTCTCTCTCTCTGTATGGACTGTATCTCTCTTTCCCGTCTCTCCATCTCTTGTTGTCTTCCCCCCCCCCCCCCCCCGCCCCCTCTCTCTTCTCCTGGTTCGTTTCCTTTCTTTACAACTCCCCCGTCCCCCTCACCACTCCCTTAACTCACTGAATGGAGGACGGAGCATTTACAATTACCACCCCCTCCCCACACACACACACACACACACACACACACTGGTGCTATTCTCGAGGGGAAGCGGCCGTGTCGGTGGTGGGCGTGGCTCCGGGAAGTAAAAAAACACAAAAAAACGCCGCGCAGTATCTGGAGTTAATGAATAGTCCTCCTTGCTGCACTTTAATTTAAAGCCCAACGCGCGAGCGTGCGTACGCAGAGCACGTGCGCTTGGCAACGGGCTCTTAATTTCTGCTGGAATTACACCGTTTCTCCTCCTGAGTGTTGAAGGGGAATGAGGCGACCGGAGAGGCGTCGGTGTAGCGACTGTTCGGGACCGTAATGCATCGCTCTCGGGCAAATAAATACGCCATTAAGCCCGGCGTGGCGGAGGCCTATAGCGGTAACTAGCTGTGCAGAGAGGCTGCTCCCCCCCCCCCCCACCCACCCCCTCCATCCCACCCCCTGAGGATGTGGCCTCCTCAAAAACGTGCATTTGTAAAAATAAAGAAAAATACAAATGGTATCCCTCTTCTTTGTCCAAATTTCAAAAGATTCCCACCGTGTTGTAAAAGTTATCCGCGGATGTGTCTGGCGGATGTCCCCCCCCCTCCCCTCCTCCTCCCCTCCCCCGCGCGTTGGCGTGTTTTCCGAGGTGTGTTTCCGTCTCGGAGGTTGCTTTGAACGCGCGGTGCGATGGAGTCGCGTTTGATTCCGTAATCTCGCCGTACACGCCGCCGAGCGCCCTGTGGCTCGGCATTAGCATACCGAGGGGTTAATTCTTCTTCTTTCTTTTTTTTCGCGCCGTGTAATACAAGGGGGGAAGAAAGCACTCGTACATACTGGGGGGGGATGGGGATGGGAGGAGGGGGGGGAGCCAAGAAACAAGGCGCCAAAAAAAAGAAGAACAAAAACCTCAACCTTCACGAGCGTGCGGAGCATCCTCCCTGTTGTTCCTACGGAGACTTTAGCCGCTGCTAGATATCATTTAAAAACGGGCAAATTTATGGAATCATTTCAGCGAGGGGAAGGTTACTCAGCTCCTCAAGGTGAAATTGGAT
>CM070102.1:21714369-21721869 GCA_036178185.1 Liparis tanakae
CGTTCTTGCCAAGATCCTCATTACTTGGCCTTAATTCTGTCGTCTTTGATCTCTCCCGTTTTTTTTTTTTTGGAGAGGCTTTCATTTACCCGCTGCCTATCTGCATATATGTTAATGAGTCGAGGAGGCATCCTTTAAGTCGCTACGAGAGACAATGAACCCCGCTGTTTTTTTGTGTTTTTTTTTCAGGGGGTGTGCATCTCGTGTGTCGCCCCCGTAACGAAGCAAGCGCCTCTCTCTTCTTTTTTTTTCGGCGGTCTTTCTCCTCCCTTTCTCATTTTGGAAACGGGCAGGAGGAGAGAAAACGCCCGCGCGATGCCAACCGCATACAGCTGCCGCACTTCTGAGGCTTTACCTAAAAAAGCACACACAAAAAACAACAACCTCGGCCTGTTTTGGGTGAATTAGGACGGCCGGCCACTTGGCCGCCTGTCAAACGCACACAATCTTCAAAGGACAGCATAACCCCTTGAGATGGATGGAGGAAAGGCCAATAAAGATCACTGTCAGTCCTCCATGTTGTCTTTCTTTCTCTCCTTCTCCATTCCCCCCCCCCCACACACCCCTTTCCTCCCTCGCCATTCCCTCCTTCTCCGGACCATTCATTCAGAGCTTTACAGGAGTGGTGAGACAAGCAAAAGGGTCTTGTGCTGTTGAGATTGATGTCCCCTATAGCTCCATTGATTTTGCCATTGTGGAGCTGTGTGTCCACATTAACAATGACACTCAGCTGTCTCTTTACTTGGTTGTGAGTGGCTGGGTTTAAAGCTCCCAGGGCGCCGTGGTCAGTCCGGGGCCCTCTCGCCGGCCGGCCGTGGGGACCCCGCCGAGGAACAAATGAGAGCCGGGGCCGACCTGAGAGTTGCACATCATCTTAAATGAACAGGTCAAAGTGGCGCCGCAGGGGCAATCAAACACCGGCGTGACTTTAACGCGTTGGGGGGTATAGAGGCGAAAAGGGGGGGGGGGGGGAAAGGCATCTGATGGTCGGCGTATATGTTGGATTCTTCTCACCCTGCTTCTAATGTTGCCTGCTCGAACTCTTCTTCTTTTTTGGGGGTTTCTGCACATCCGCGTCCGTCCGATATACCGTTAGCCGCTTCCGCTATACCTTTAGCCGCTTCTACTATACCATTAGCCGCTTCCGCTATACCTTTAGCCACTTCTGCTATACCGTTAGCCGCTTCTGCTATACGATTAGCCGCTTCCGCTATACTGTTAGCCACTTCCGCTATAACGTTAGTCGCTTCCGCTATACCATTAGCCGCTCCTGCTATACCGTTAGCTGCTTCTGCTATACCATTAGCCGCTTCCGCTATACCTTTAGCCACTTCTGCTATACCGTTAGCCGCTTCTACTATACCATTAGCCGCTTCCGCTATACCTTTAGCCACTTCTGCTATACCGTTAACCGCTCCTGTTATACCATTAGCCGCTTCCGCTATACCGTTAGCCGCTTCTGCTATACAATTAGTCGCTTTCTCTATACCGTTAGCCGCTTCGGATATACCGTTAGCCGCTTCCGCTATACCGTTAGCAGCTCCTGCTATACCGTTAGCCACTTCCGCTATACCGTTAACTGCTTCCATTATACCGTTAGCCGCTTCCGCTATACCGTTAGCCGCCGCACCTCCGTGGCTTACTATTCATTCGCCGTAAAAAAGATTAAAGAGAATGTAATTGAGATGTCCGAAATTCCAAGATTGTGTGTGTGTATGTGTGTGTGTGTGTGTGTGTGTGTGTGTGTGTGTGTGTGTGTGTGTGTGTGTGTGTATGTATGTCGTGTAATTACAGTACATTTTGCCGAGATAGAGCTTTTCTTTGGTGTGATTTTGATTTGCTGCCAGAACCCGGATCGATAACTTCAGGACTATATAACTCAGGAGCTGGAGGAGAGGATGCAAGAGAAGCTATTAATTAGCCTTCCGGTGCAGCGGAGCCCCCCCCACGGGCCTGTCTCTCTCTCTCTCTCTCCGGGGCCACGGGGCTCGTCCGATAGGGGGCGTGTCCTCCTCGCTGCACGCCGTCACACTCCAGCCACAGTCGCACTAATTAGCCCCTTAATCTCATTACGAGGAGGACCGGTCGGATCGCCTCGCTACGTCGGGCGTCCATTAGGGACGGACCTGAAGCCGTGGTGCTACCCCCCACCCCCCCCCCCCCCCCCCCACCCCAACGCTGTCAGACTGGGCCCCGGTGTGTTTTCAGCGCACATTTAAACTGCATCCAAAACAGCAGGAATATTATTCAGCAAAAAAATATCCGGAGAGATGAAACTACCTGAGGAAGTGATGACTAAAGCATCGACTAAAATTAGATTAAATTCCTCGGCTGAGGAGCCCCGACTTCAATAAAACAAAAATACTAACGTGACTTTTAAAAAAACCTCCCACTCATGTAGCGACGACGACTAAAAACGACATTTTAAATCTACGCCGCAGCCATCCAGATAGATCCGCGTGGTTTGATCCACGCCGAGCCGTCTCCCCGGCGGTCGGTTCGCAGCCTTGACCTCATCAGACAGAAGGAAGCGGTGAAACGTCCACCGGGGGCCCTGGGGAGCGTCGCCGAGGCCGTACGAGTAAACCGCCTCGCTTATTATGGGAATTAAAAGGGAAATATACGGCAGAGTAAATCCGTCCGGACACTCCGTCAGCCCCTCGCCACCCGCCAACCCGCCCGCCGCCGCCTACCTCACAAAGACACGCGGCGAAATGAATATTAATGTCCAATCACCTCCCTAATCTAGCAGAACAGCAGCGGTTACACGCGGAGACGCGACGTTCGCAACCTACGCCGCGGACGCCGCCGAGCATTCTGGGACGTTAAAACCGTCGGAGGGTTCGAGGGATGGGGGAGGAGGGGCCTGTCTCTCTCGTTTTCTCCTCGCAGGTCTCTGATATGAAACAGATTGATTTCCCGTCACGCGTGGCGCTGGCGACCGCCGCTGATGTTTCACTTTCTGAAGGGCCGCTGAGCGCCGCCTCCTCAGAGGGGCCCGGCGCCGTCCTCGCCGCGCGGATGAATCGGCTTCAAACACTTTTGATTTCATCCTAAACCATTTTAGCCCATCCTCCCGCCCCTTCTCGTTTCCTTCGCCGATAATCTCAACGAAAAGAAGAAGAAGGAGAAGAAGAAGAAAAAAGCGGCTGTCTGGCTCTCGGGCTAAATAGTTGTTTTTGTTGTTGTTGTTGTTGTTGTTGTTGTTCCTTCGTGGCTCTTCACATTTTTTCCGGCAGCTTAACCCTTTGTTGGAGTTGTTGAGCTCCACGGACACAGTCCAGGAAACAGAGAGAGAGAGAGAGAGAGAGAGAGAGAGAGAGAGAGAGAGAGAGAGAGAGAGAGAGAGAGAGAGAGGGGCCGGCTGTCAGCTGGGGATCTGTCGGTGCTGCAGCAGGCCGGCTTGGCACCGGCTCGTCTCCAGCCCACGGAGGAGGCCGGGATTAGAAACAAGGCTCTGGCGTTATCAAGGCAGGCCTGCCGCCCACACACACACCCACACAGAGAGCAAACAAGGCAAACACACACACACACACACACACACACACTTTCGCTCTTACGCAGACACACACAAATGCACGCAGTGGAAAGTTGGATGCACGCGGTAATAGGGGCACGCAGACACACACACACGCTCCGGTATGTACGTTGCATATTTCACACACACACACACACCCGCGGTGCACGCAAACGGAGAACGCACACGGGTACATTTTCTTTTTTCTTCTTCTTCTTCTTCTTCTTTTTTTTTTTTTGCGAGCCGCGTTTCCCGTCGAGCGGCGGCGCCGTCGCTTTGTGTTTGTGTGTTTGTGTGTTTGTGTTTGTGTGTTTGTGTGTTTGTGTGTTTGTGTGTTTACTCCCGACTGAAGGACAATGAAAAGGTTTGCTCCAGTTCACTGAGATGTGACGGAACAAAGAGAGAGAGAGAGAGAGAGAGAGAGAGAGAGAGGGAGAGAGAGAACCGGAGCGAGAGGCAATACGTTAAACGGAGAGCGAGGACGGGGAGAAAAAAGAAAGAATGGAAGATTGGGAATGGAGATTGAGAGAGCAGGTTTACATGCTCTGTTGCTGTTCCGCGCTCAGTTTTTGATGATGAATTTATCTGGCGTGAAAGACAACAGAGTGGTCCATGTATTAAACATCAGCGGCGTCCTCCTTTTTTCTCCTCGCCAGAGAGACGAGCTCCCCGTGTCAGAGCGGCTCAGTAATGAACCAGGCAGGAAGGCCTCTAAGCTCCACTGATCCCCTTTAGAGGAGAGAGAGAGAGAGAGAGAGGAGGAACGGAGGAGAGGAACCAGGCCCGGAAAGACAGATGGTGTGACTAGAGAGGTGAAAAAACTTAAACTGGGTATAAGAGAGAGAGAGAGAGAGAGAGAGAGAGAGAGAGAGTGCTAAATAAACAGGGGGGAAAGCCGAACAGTTTATCTTCTCTCTCCTTTTTTTTTTTTTTCGGAGGGGAAGAAGAAAACCAAAGATTACTGGTCACAATGTGCTTGGCTGGGCATAAATAGAGAGATCTTGAAATGGTAGGGAGCGTGTTCCTGAGGTGGTGGAGGGGGGGGGGGGGGGGGGGAGAGAGAGGGGGAGGAGCTAATCCAACGCTAAGGCCGGCTGCGGGGTTCACACATCCAGAAGCTCACGCCGCTTGTCCAAATCCCCTCCGGCGCTCTTACACACACAACGCTAACGCACTCAGGGTTCAGTCCGGATGACTCCCGGGACGTCCGGGGTCATCGTTTGATTCATCGTAATTTATAATGCGTAGCTTTTTTTATTTTTTTAAATTGTGTGTTGTAAAGCGTCTTTGAGTACCTTGAAAAGCGCTATATAAATCGTATGTATTATTATTATTATTAATATTATTATTTTTAATATTATTAATATTATTATTATTATTATCATTATTATTATTATTATTATTATTATTATTATTATTATTATAAATGGGAGTGAGAGAAAGACGAGATGATGAAATCATTTCTAGGGGGGGGGGGGGGATACGAACTCTTTGCTCCTGGGGATGACGTGCGTGTGTGTGCGCGTGTGTGTGTGTGTGTGTGTGGGGGGGGGCGTCAGATTGTGCTGAGGCGGGTCGGAGAGTTATGCAGAGTCAGTGGAAGGAGCGGATCACAACAATCCGCTAAATACACTCGGTAGGAGAAGGAGATCAATTAGCCTTATCTAACAGCACACGTCTAATGATAATACCGATGGCAAAGGTGCCGACGCGGCAAAGAACAACAAGGAGGGAGCAGAGTGATGATGTCATGACTTTAGGAAGATGCACTGTATTTCTGCAAACACAGTAGACAGTGTCTCGCGGAAAAATGCACGATTACTGCAACTTCTGGTGGCACACACTCCGTCAGCACATGCCCAGATGGAGGCAGCGGCTACTTATTTACTTATTACAGAGTAATAACAGAAACGCCGTGTTATGTAACGCGGCCTGCAGGACGCCAACGTGGCGAGGGCTTCATTTATTTCAAGGCCGCTGTATTTGATTCCGTGATATTTGTCGAGGTTATTGCTCTCGTATATATATGCGAGCGCGCATCCATACATACGGAGATTCGGCTAAACACACACTGGAACTCGCTCTCTTCTCCTTTTTTATTAAATTTTTTTTACCTCTCCAAAGCGCCACGCGGTCCCGCCCGCCGCTCCGTCCCCGGGTTTCGGCCCCGCGACGCTCTCGCAGCGCGAGCGGATCAGCAAAGGTTACTGTTGAACACAGAGAAGGAAAGGTCAGGAATCATGTTTAGGTTTTTTTTTCGCATTTTTTTTTTTTTCTTTTTCCAAGGGGGGCCCAGGGAGGTAATTCCAGCCAGCAGATTGTGTTCAGACGAGCAGGCGGGCGGGCGGGCGGGCGGGCGGGCGGCGGGGCAGCGGCAGTTTCGCTTTTTTTTTGTGGAGACGCTCATGCAGAAGGAAGCGAGGCGGGGATGGGGGGGGGGGGGGGGGGGGGGACAAGGTTATCCAGTCAGCCGCGGCCTCTCGGCCCCTCCGCTGTCACCCTTAATAACAGCCTCTCCCTTATCACCGCAAACAATCACCTTGAGAAACAAAAAAAACAAACTTGTCTTATCTCAGAGAGGAGAATGGAGATCCCCCCCCCCCCCCCCCCCCCCCCTCCATATGCATCTGGACCGCCGTTCTCATCACGCCGTCGCCCCGCCGCCCGTCTTCAGGGACGGACGGACCGCGGCTCTCAATTTACGACTCGATCCTCTCGGCACTTTGTAATTCATTCTCTCGTTCTCTCTTTGCCCCCCCCCCCCATCCTACTCCTTCTTCTTCTTCTTCTTCTTCTTCTTCTTCTTCTTCTTCTTCTTCTTCTTCTTCTTCTTCTTCTTCTTCTTCTTCTTCTCCTACTTTTTTGTTGTTGTTGTTGTTGTCCCTTTCTGAACCCCTTAGCAACACGTAGTGTTCAGTAGTTGTCAATACCAGGTCTTCTGTTGAGTCATCAACACACACAGATGAACCGGTCGCCCAAAATAATCGTATCGCCGTCGCCATGACGCTGACATGGAGGAGGGTTAGGAAGCGGGCCTTTTTTAAGGCGGACCTTTTTTAAGGCGGACCTTTTTTAAGGCGGACCTTTTTTAAGGCCGACCTTTTTTAAGGCGGACCTTATCTCTTGTTGGCCGTGTCGTTTCATGTTAACGTCAAATGACCCGTGTGCCGTATTTGAGGACAGGAAGCAGCTTCTGTCGCCGCCCTGCGTCCTAAGTATGCTTCCTTAATCCCTCACTGTCTCAATTTAACTTTGACACTTTACATTTGAACCACAGACATCCGTGTGATTAATTATGAACATAATCCCAAAGATGCGGTTAATTTTAAAAAGCCCACCCCCGGTGATGTCAAATCTGCTGGTGTATATATATATATGTATATATATATACATATATATATACTCATAGTGTAAGCAGGGAATTGCAAAGACAAGCCCATACAGGAGTCTTATAAACTGATGTATGTATGTGTGTGTGTATATATATTATATATGTGTGTGTGTGTGTGTGTGTGTGTGTGTGTGTGTGTGTGTGTGTGTGTGTGTGTGTGTCTGTGTCCTCTGTGGACCTGGTGCTCTGTGATTGCAGTGGAGCTGGAGGAGACCAACGAGGGCTCTGATTGGAGGACAGAGTCTGTGCAACCTCTGCCAAATCACTGCAATCACCCGTTTGCTCCTTCTCTCCGATTTAATGACACCACTTCATAAGGAACCAGGCTCATCAAGCAGCCCACACACACACACACACACACACACACACACACACACACGCTGACACGCGGTGAGGTCAGGCTCGGCAGATCGGATGGGGCACGGCAGGCCTCAGAACAGGGAGAGGAGGTCCACCGGCAGATGGGTGGAGATTAAAGCAGACTGGAGACACACTCACACACACACACACACACACTCGCGTATAAATATATAACACTCGTACATCAGAGCTACGAGCTCCACTCTCCACTTTTGGAGTAAAGGCCTTCACG
>CM070102.1:21726869-21749369 GCA_036178185.1 Liparis tanakae
GCGCCGTGGTGTGGGGGGGGTTCAAGATATTCGGGAAGAGGATGGGAGGTGGAGGTGATGAGGGGATCACGAAAGTCCCCCCCCCCCGGGACTCGCTGGCTGTCAGCCTCCTTTTTTTTTTTTTACCCCAATAGTTGTCGTCCTGTCCCCTCCCCCCCCCCACAATCCTCTTGTTATTTTAGGATTCTATTCTCGGCCCTCCCAGCGTGCACAATCTGAATTATTCATCCGTAGAAATGGGATCCCGGCACGACAGCGAAACAGGATTTTTATTTGTACCACTTGATTCCATTAAAATAAACAAAATGCAGAGTCCCTGCCAAGCTAATTTTGACGACCCCCCCTCCTCCTCCCCTCCTTCCACCACCCCCCTCCCCACCCACCCACCTAGGGCCGGGCGATAATGCAATATTATCATATATTTAATTTCCCCCTGAATCTTGATTATGATTCCTATCATCACCGCTCGACAAATCTCTTTATTTGTTGACTCGGAGATGTAAATTAAAACAAATTAAAATGTTGTATCGTCTTTTCTTTTCTTTTTCTTTTTCTTTTTTCTTCTCCTCTCAGAGCAAATTGATGTTTTTATTTCTTTGACACACAATGATATGCATTGTCCTGATTATGATTGCGATGATTACATCGACGCCGCCGCTCAGCCTCTCGTACCTTCCTCCTCCTCCTCCTCCTCCTCCTCCTCCTCCTCCTCCTCCTCCTCCTCCTCACGCGCGGCGGCGGCCTTCTACGCAACCCTTCTTTACGAACGCCCCTGAACGCCCCCCTCTCTGTCTTTATTGCACCCGACGAGGGCAAAGTGACGGCTCCTGCTCCTCATCACACCAGAACGTAAAACAAAAAAACCTGAGGACGGGCGGGCGAGGTGCAGAGATGCACGGAGGAAACAAAAGGCTTCTGTCAAAAAAACATCTCCCCCCCCCCCNCCCCTCCCCGCCGAGCGAGTCCGCGAAATCCTTCGCTGCGTGTCGAGCCGCCGCTCGGTCTGCAGGCTGACATTAGTGAAAGGTGCAAAAAAGAAAAAGATAAAAAAAAGGGGGGAATAATCAAAAGATCTCAATATTTTACCCCCTGATGCAGATGCATGCTTCACACGCTGCTGAGAGAGAGAGAGAGAGAGAGAGAGGACGTCTCCTCCTCCTCCTCCTCCTCCTCCTCCTCCTCCTCCGCCGCCCCGCTCTCATCTGACATGACAGGATTCAATGCTACATTTCTCTCTCTCTCTCTCTCTCTCTCTCTCTCTCTCTCTCTCTCACTCGTCACGCTTTATCTCTCATACCCTCATTCCCCTCCTCCCCCTCCCCCTCCACCCCCCTCCCCCCTCCCTCACCCCTACCTCAGTCCACTGCCGCTTTCCAGCTAAAGGGTAAATGTAGCTCAGGGGAAGTGAGCTATACCTCCACTACGGGGTCCTGGGGCCCACCATGTGACCTGGACCTCACAACGTCTCTTCTCCTCCTCCTCCTCCCCCCCCCCCTCCTCCTCCTCCATCTCCTCCTCCATCTCCCGCCTCTTTGCCTCATTCTCTTCATCTCTATCCACCTCAGTGACCTCATCCAGAGGGCGATAGAGCGAACCTCGAGAGAGCCGACGGCTCCTCCACCAAACACGCCACAGATCAGAAGGTCACCCCGGTTGTTTTTTCTTCTTCTTTCTCAGAAAAACACGGTGAAAAAAAAAATGCAAAGTACCAATTACATACACAACAAATATATCTCTGAGATGAATACGTATTTTTTATTATTTTTTTGCAACTCGGAATACCAAAGTGCCGTTTTACCTCGGGGCATTTGAGAGAATGAAAGATTAACTGTAACTAAACGCTTTTAAAATGAAAATAAGCAGTAAAAAAAACACGTCTCGCAACATTTGATATAATTAGACTATCATACGACATTTCTCTTCAGTCCCTGGGTTGAAGGAACATCTTCTTTTACAGGACGGAACAGTTAGAAAGGACTAGTTTAGTGCAGAGTAGCAGTGGAAAGATTAAAAAAAATGTTGAATACATACATGGGACATTGGGCATCTACTTGCAGTTCATTTTGAATCCGTCTGTATTTATTATATTGCTGTAATTCTTCCCTTTGGACGACCGGTATCATAAATACTGTTGCTGAACAGGTTAGTTTGCTGTGATGGCAGAAGGTGTTCCTTTGAATCTCTATCCGGGCTTCGATGTGTCGTTGTGTGTGTGTGTGTGTGTGTGTGTGTGTGTGTGTGTGTGTGTGTGTGTGTGTGTGTGTGTGAGGCTGAATGGCACCTTTCAGAGTCGGGGTGAGACCATGTGGTCTGCCCTGACTGCTTTGGAGGGAGGCAGGAGGGCCCAGCTGGTTCAGGGAGGAGAGCTCCCAGACTAGCCAAGGCAGCAGCCACTCAGCCTGCCAGCCAACCTGACACACACACACACACACACACACACACACACACACACACACACACACACACACACATGCCCACATAGTGCCCGGTCAGAAAATGCTGAGGATTGTCTTTCTGTGCAATTAAAACAAAAACAAAATTTTAATCGCCAGTGTGGTTTGGCTGTGAGTTTCATCTGAGCGTGTGCAGATATATATATATATATATATATATATATATATATATATATATATATATATATATATATATATATATATATATATATATATATATATATATATATATATATATATATATATATATATATATATATATATATATATATATATATAATATATATATATATAAATATATATATATATATATATAAATATATATAACAAAATAATATATATAAATATATATATATAAATATGTATATATATATATAAATATGTATATATATATATATTATATATATATATATATATATATATATATATATATATATATATATATATATATATATATATATATATATATTCACATAAGACGCAGAGAGCTGTGGAGAACACATTCCTGGCCTCCTGTTTACACGGCGCGGGACGACGAGCCTCACAGCTTACAGAGATCCAATCACGTTGGCTGACCCGCAGCCAGGATTTGGTGAAAATAGCCGCCTACGTCCAGCAAAATTGTCCAATATCCTCAAATGCAACGTGCAGGGGAGGGAGGGGAGGGGAAAGAAGAAAATCTTTATTCGTTGGCAGCCAGGTGCTGGACCTGCAAATTATACATGACCACCGGTCCTATTGATTCTCTCTTGTTTTTCTCTGTCTCGTAACACATTGTTAGAGGAAAGTTGGTTCAGTGGACTCTCCACAAATTGTTTTGTAAACACAAAGGTAGGGGGGAGGCGGGGGATGGGGAGATGATGAAAAAAAAAAGAAGAAAGCACAGTTCAGAAGTTGTCACATGTAACACAATGAGTTTTCCTCCGCCTGTAATTCTATATTTATCATTGATTCAGTGAGTTGGGATCCTGTTTAAAAAAAAAAAAAACACCATTAGGAAAAGCTGAAGTATTTCCTTTTGCGTTAAATGACTCGGATTGGATGTGTTTTTATGTTGATTTAGTGGCACAGCAAATCTATTCCCATTCCACTGCGTTTACCCACAGCTGCTACAATCCATTTGCAAAACACAGTAATGCTGATTGCTACTTCACCCGCGTTGACAGAGAACAGCGGTTTGCTGAGAGAATACATACTTTAAACATGTTCCTCCTGGGTTTTCCGCAGAGCAGCTCTACATATATATTTATATTCTGACCTCTACCTCGCCATACGGTCCGCCGGCTCTCCCGTGGAATCCGAAGTGTATCGCTAAACGGTGTGCAGCGCTGCAAGACGCGCTCGCATTAGCAAAGTGAAAGTGTACGTATGGCGTCGATGGAGGGAAGAGGCTCACCGGAGGCTCCGCGCTGCTTATCTGAACAGGAGGAACGTGGCCGGAATGACGAGGTCGCCTCAACCACGGGCGCACAACCCCCCCCCCCCCCCTTTAGCCCCGGCCAATCGCGCTTCTTCTTCTTTTTTTTTACATTTTTTTATTAAAGCAGTTCCTCACTCTGCAAATATAGTGTAAAGGGTAAGCCTAACCGGGGGCTGTGTGTGAGCGGGCGGAGGAACAAGAGCTCTAAAAAGGGGATTTTTGTCATTTTAAACAAATTGGGGTGGGGGGGGGGGGGGGGGGGGGGGGGGAAATAAAACGTGAGATTTTTGGATTTTTTTTGTTCTCCTCCGTTTAGTCTGACGGGAGCGGAATAAAAAAATGAATGCGTGACACGGCGTGGGGGAGTGTCACTGCTCACCTGTAAAACCTGTAAACCATGCCCCCCCCCCCCCCCCTTTCCCTCGGCGCCCCCCTATTAGAGAGCCGGCTCGCCATCGGGATGCGAGTAATTGGTTGGCCTGCTGGCACAACAAGCCCACGGAGGCCGTCCCTTCCCCCCGAGTCGCTGCCCCCGAGGAAGCCGGAGGAATTCAGGGCCCCGTGGTCGTTAGTGGGGGGGAACCGGAGTGCTGGGACCAGTCCGGGGGTCTCAGACAGCTGGGAGACCGCCAGCACGCCGCCGTCCCTCCGTCCCCTCCGCCCAGGAGGATTCTGGGAGTCTCGACCTCCTCGCGTCTCCACGTGGAGACCCAGTTTGTTTTTTACATGAATATAAAGTTGTCTGGTAGTTTGGTATTTTTACATATTTACATATTTTTTTTCCGCCTGATTAATAATTAAATATATCAAACGATGTGGAAAATCTAACTTTCTGCATTCTGTGAGTCATTTAAAAATAGTTATGATAATGTTTTATTCCAAAATAAAGTGTTGTTCCAGAGGGACGCTCTAGTTTAGTTCCTAAGCCGACTATTATAATGTTATTATTATTATTACTAAAGCGTCTTCGAGTGTCTAGAAAGACGCTGTGTCAATTCTAAGCATTATTATTATTATCCGGATGTTCGGAACATGGCCCGTTGTCGGAGACAGACGCTCGCATTCCGATCGGCCGATTATCAAAGCGCAGCGTTCGCAACGGCAATGAAGCGGAAGAGGAAACGGTAAATGTTTTTTTATCTCACTTTGCTTCTAGTGTTTTTTTGTGTGTTTTTTTCCGTTGCCCTTGAGAAAGAGAGAGGGGGGGGGGGGGGGCAGGTTGATGAAGACTTTGCCAACTTCTGCTAGTAACCCGTTTGCACCCTGTGGATTACGCCGCTCCGCGTTCCTTTGGCTCGTGTGAATCTGATATCGTTTGTTCGGTGACCTTCGTGCAGCCAAAGTCAAAATCAAACACGAGTTTCAGACGCAGAGCGTCGGGTATTTTCACTGGGAATATATTTGCCTGAATGGATTATGTGTAAGAGAACAAAACATGAGGAGTTATTATGTGGGCGCGTAACGTTGAGAGATGATGGTGAGCAGTATATATATATATATATATATATATATATATATATATATATATATATATATATATATATATAGAGAGAGAGAGAGAGTTTTATACAACTAGATGCACACAGAACTATGAATGGGCCGTCTGGAAAAGGAAAGGGTTCTACAAAGGGACGCCATGGAAGAACCATTTGTGTTCCACAAAGAACCTTTCAGACCAGGGTTCTCTAAAGAACCATGTCCTTAAAGAGGTCTTCAAATAACCAATAAAGGGGTCTCAAAGATGATAAAAACATGGTTCTTTAAGGCATCATTTCTGGTTCCATGAAGAACCTTTCAAACCAGGGTTCTCTATAGAACCATGTCCTTAAAGAGGTCTTCAAATAACCAATAAAGGGGTCTCAAAGATGATAAAAACATGGTTCTTTAAGGCATCATTTCTGGTTCCATGAAGAACCTTTCAAACCAGGGTTCTCTATAGAACCATGTCCTTAAAGAGGTCTTCAAATAACCAATAAAGGGGTCTCAAAGATGATAAAAACATGGTTATTTAAGGCATCATTTTTGGTTCCATGAAGAACCTTTCAAACCAGGGTTCTCTATAGAACCATGTCCTTAAAGAGGTCTTCAAATAACCAATAAAGGGGTCTCAAAGATGATAAAAACATGGTTATTTAAGGCATCATTTTTGGTTCCACAAAGAACCTTTCAAACCATGGTTCTTTAAGAAGCATTTCCTTAAATAGTTTTTTCAAAATAACCTTTGTAGGTACCTCAAAGAAGATACAAAATGTGTTCTTTAAGGCATCATTTCTGGTTCCATGAAGAACCTTTCAAACCAGGGTTCTTTAAAGAACCATTTACTTAAAGAGTTCTTCAAATAAGCTATAAAGGTTCCCTCAAAGAACCTTAAAACATGTTTTTTTCAAGGCACCATTTCTGGTCCCACAAAGAACCTTTCAAACCAGGCTTCTCCATTTCCTTAAATAGTTATTCAAATAACCAATAAAGGTGCCTCAAAGAAGATAACAAATTGTTCTTTAAGGCACTATTTCTGGTTCCACAAAGAACCTTTCAAACCAGGGTTCTCTAAGGAACCATTTCCTTAAAGAGATCTACAGATAACCTATAATGGTGCCTCAAACGAAGCAATGGTTCTTCAGTAGGTGACGGTTCTCCGTAGAACCACAGAGCCTTTTAAGGAACCTTTTAAGAACCGTTATTCTTCTGCGTGTGGGATAAAATTGCTACTCATGTGAACATAGACCCCCGACGATCGCTCTACCCTCGCAGTCTCACTGGGGATATTGTTCAGGGATGCATATTGTATACGTGTGTGTATACGTGTGTGTGTGTGTGTGTGTGTGTGTATATATGTGTGTGTGTGTGTGTTCGGAGCATGTTGTGATACCATCTGACCCGAGAGTCAGTGACATTTGGTGTGCACCGAGACAAAAAGTATCTGCCGAGTTGAGAGAGCAGGCCGTGTCTCGGTGATCCAGTGGCTGAACATCTGGAGGTCTAGACCGCTGTGGGCACTCGCCATGATGTGTTGGTTTTTATTATACCGCCACGTCTATCGGGGAAACACATGCATAATACATATTCCTCCGTCATTGTTTATGGATAAGACGCCGGGAGATGCTGGATGGGGAATCTTCAGCTGTTTTGCGAGGGTGGGGTGTGTGTGTGTGTGTGTGGGGGGGGGGGGGGGTATCAAGGGCGTCGAATCTCGAGACCACTAAATCATAATCCAAAAAAAGACGAGCTCCGCGCGTCGGGCTCCTTAACACCTGAACGCCGCGGCGCGCAAAGCGATGAGCAAATAAGACGCGCGTTCTCCCGAGGAAGGACGAGAAAATAATCCCAAAACAGTTGGGGAAAAAAAAGTGACAACGGGAATAATGGGGACATTTTGAGGATGTGATATGCCAGAGGCCCCGAGGTACTTTTTTTTTTTCTCCCTCCTCCTCTGCACACAACATCGGCGGAGGGCGGATCGGCTTCACGTCTGACCCAGATTCCTTTTTATCTCACCGTTGAGTCATTACGGAGCGTTTCTACAGCCGCCTCCGCGCGGGCCCAGAAGAACCCTCCATTGTTCTGACGCCATCGCGTCTCGTTATTCTCGTTTGAGTTTTTTTTTTTTCTGTCGTCGGACGGGTGCTGGAATTAGAGGGAGAAGAAAGTCCATTTGTGAATCACTTACTCGCAGCCGTTTGTTCCCGAATACTTTGAAGAGAGAGCGCCGAACAACATCTGCTTCCCATCTCTCACACGATCGGTACTTCCCCAACACGCGCTTCTTCTATTTAAAACGCTCTCCTGGACTCGCCGAATTCTTTTAAATATTAACCGTACTGAATAAATGAGACTTATCATAGCACATCGTGACACATGCGGCGCTTTAAAGGGGAGTATCCCTTTAAGGGCACAGGTGTCAAACACGGCTTGAAAGACATATGATCGCCTTTTTGTCCTGTGCTTTTATTTTGAAGGTTACAAATTAAATGCATTTCTGTTCTAATATTAGAGAAATATTCTTGTGTACAATATTTGTACTCTGGAATAAACAATAATCAAATGCAAAAAGAGTTATTTAACATGTCTTGAACGGCTTGAAAGACATATGATCGCCTTTTTGTCCTGTGCTTTTATTTTGAAGGTTACAAATTAAATGCATTTCTGTTCTAATATTAGAGAAATATTCTTGTGTACAATATTTGTACTCTGGAATAAACAATAATCAAATGCAAAAAGAGTTATTTAACATGTTCGGGGTTAGTTTATACGCTGCTTCAGTGACACCGGCCCTTTAAGAGGCGGCCGTGATGCTGATGTGGCCCACGGTGAAAATGAGTTTAACGGTTCATACCGTCAAAAAAAAATCAAGGAATAACACCGATCCATACGGCTATAACGATATATAATACTATTTATTATTATGGCACGTCGTCGTTATCGTTATCGGTCATTATCGACCGCGAACAATAGCGCTGGTGAAGATGTTCATACATCGTTATTATTCTATACAAGTGTAATGTGACGAACGGCTCCGGGGGGGCGGCGCCGCTAGTTCCCGCGCTCTTACAAGTGGCGAAAGATGTCACGCCGGAGCAGCAGGCTTAGCCTCGGCCTCCCCCGAGACCATTAAACCCCCCCACACACACACACACACACACCTGCACCGGCTCACCTGGTCCCCGTCCCCCGGCCTTTTACTCAGTTCCATCTATTTATTCCAGTCGGCTCCCCATCACCCAACTAAATCTGATTCCACTGGAAGAGCTGAATATCTATTTAGGTATATAGACTTTAGAGGGGAGGGTTGCAGAATCTGTGGAAATGTTTAGCCGTGTGTGTGTGTGTGTGCGTGTGTGTGCGTGTGTGTGTGTGTGTGTGTGTTTCAGAGAGAGATGGGAGTAGTGGAGGTGGTGGGATAAAAGCTGGTGAACTATTAAAGGGAAAAAGAGAATGAAATTCTTGCAGAAATATGTCACCATGACCTTCATACGCAGCCATTCTGTTTTTTGAATAACATGCAAACCTGCAGGAGGAAAAAAATAAAAAGAAGAGAAAAAGAGGATATTTCCACAAAGCAGCTCTGAAGCTCTTTGCCTAAACTTCATTACCACATACTGGTTTGTGAAAGTACCTTTTTTTTTCTTTTCTTCTTTTCTTAATACATCCCCCCCCCCCCCTCCTCCCCCCTCCCGCCCCCCCGCCTTGTTCTCCAATTATATTATACGCGTGATCTCGGACAGATAACTCAAGATTGGGAACTGTAAAAAGAGCAAATGTCTCCCACAGCCAGATTTTCAGGGAATGAAATAACGAAGTCGCCGAGCGAGGCCTTTAAGCGCACACCTGCATATCGTTAGTGCGCCCCGGCTCCTTCCAAAACGGCGCTCGCGGTCTCCGGGTGTCACAGCGCGCGCTCCCGAACGGTTCGCGTCGGCGGGTGAACAAAATCGTAATTCCGCTTTTTTTTTTTTTTAACACGCAGGGCTTTTTAGTCACGAGAGAAAGAAAAGTTTACCTGTCGTCTTTATTATTCACACAAGGAAAAAAAAAAGAGCGAAATAAATCAATTCCAGGCGACTTGGAGAGAAATCAATCGTCACTCTGAATGCACGACGATCTACTGAGAAGGCTGTTGTTCTCCAGATTGGCTGAATTTCCTTCTTAGCGCCCCCCCGAAAGAATTTTTTTGGCCAATAACGCTGGTATTTATCATCAAATCCATCCTTCCTGTGTTGTTGTTTCAGCTTTTAAAGAAATCGTCAAACGTGTGTCGCCCGAGTGCGACTCGTCATACGCTACATTTTAAAATAAAAAAAATAAAAAAATATATATATATATATAATCTATTCACGCAAACGACCCATGCTCCAGATTGATAGCTGGGTTGTTAAAAGGCAATGAATTCAGGCAGCTGTATTAGAATAAAAATAAATAAAAAATGAATCTTTCCTCCGAGCCTCGGAAGCGATGACGGATCTTTTTTATTTGTCTGGTCGTAATGGAACTCGTCGTGTATGTTCAGGCGGGGGACGTCGGCTCGTTTGCATCGCCCCGGATCAGCCGATCGCCGATTGATCCCCGACGCGCAACCGCTATCGCGTTATAGTTTGTGGCCTTTTCCAAAAAAAAAAGAAATTAAATGTCTCTGCGAGCGGCTTCGCGCGGAGCCATTACGCGAACGTATTCGCCGTAATGGCAAACTGTGATGAGAATGTTTCGGGCTAATGTGTCATAATGGCGTGCAAACAGGTATAATAACCCACCACGGTGTAGTTTTTAACCTTTAGCAGAATGCGGATGATACCCGGCGTTGCATTATTAACCGTAAACTTCCAGAGATGCCCTGGGAATTAATCCCGGGCCGTTGCTCAGACGAACAGTTCGAGTACCAAAAGCTGACATTTGCTTTAAGATTGACTTATTTACAATATATATTTTTTTCTTCCGTCTTTCCATCGGCCTTTTGTTTTTGCATATCTCTGCGACGCGTCGAAAGGAAAAGGCGAGATTTGCGGGGGGGGCGGGGCGTGGATGGGGGAGGGGGAATGTGTGTGTGTGTGTGTGTGTGTGTGTGTGTGTGTGTGTGTAGGGGGGGCACGAGGGCGGTGGACTTTAGATTACCTTTGCAATTTCAAGAGAGAATGCAGCTTATAATGATCCGGGATGTTCCCGGGAAAGGTCAGCTGAAATTGCAACAAGCGTAATTAGTAGCTTATCAATAATGCATCCAAGGGTTCAGTGGGTGTGCAGCAGCCTCGCTCTGCATCTGTATATGTGTGTGTGTGTGTGTGTGTGTGTGAGAGAGAGAGAGAGAGAGAGAGATAGCATGCATACATTGCTGGGTGGGCTGTGTGTGTACGCGTACTTATACACACACACACCTGTGTGTACCCAGGGATGACCAACGGGATCTCTTCTCCTGACATTCATTAACATAAAAACACCTGTGTGCAGCTCGGGGGGGGGCATGCAGATCCCCCGCCAACCCGATGTGGCCGCATATATACATATATATATATATATATATATATGTATATATTTATATATATATACACACACACGGACTGATGGAAAACTTCAAGAGACGCATCGATCAGCAAGTCAATTACTATCGATCGCGGTGTCAAAATTAGGGCCGATGAAGGGAGGGGGGGGGGGAAGGGGGAGGGGGAAGGATAGGGGGTTTGGAAAATATGAGATAAGGGTATTTTTTTTTTTTTGAGGCGTGCAGAAAGAAATTTCGGAGTATTATGCAGAATTGGTATCAGCTCTCACACAATCAAAGGCTAATTATCTAGTCGTGGAACACATTCCCTCCAGCGGCGTCTAGGTCTGCATCGCGTATCGCTCCTGCTGAATGTCAAGTCCTCTCGCACGGAAACTACATTACACACTTTTTTCTTCTTCTTCTTCTTTCTTTTCCGCCTGTAAAACTTCCAGGCGATGTGTATAGGAGGAAGGAAAGGAACGAAGGGAGGAGAGGAAAGGGAAGGGAAGGCAGCTCTCTCCGGCGCTGCACTATACTGTCATTTTTTGTCATTTTTTTTATTATTTTAATATTACTCATATTATATTAGTTCTATCATTTGACACCACACGTGGTTATCTCGCGGGTCCCCGTAGTGCGGCATGACACCCGTCTAGGTTACGCTACATCTCGCTCAACTGCCATCTCCTCAAATTGAATTTCTTTTCTCTCTTCTTTTCTTTTTTTATAAAAAAAAAAAATGTTCTTCTTTTTTTTTTTACACCGTTTCCATTTTCCTCCGTCGTGTTGCACGTCCAGGAGAGGGGCCGATAACGCGGCCTCTCTCTCTCTCTCTCTCTCTCTCTCTCTCTCTCTCTTCCCGCCGTGGCCCCTCGTCTTCCAACGATTTCGGAGTCGGGGCACATAACTGAAATATTTAACTGGAAAAAGGAAACTTGAGTGTCTTGCATAAATCATTTAGGAATGTTCTTAGTCAGACCCTGGCTCACTGATAAGGAGAGCGAGATTGAGGTAGACATTACCTCGCCCTTAAAAAACCCTTTTCTCCTCACCTCCTCCTCTTCCTCCTCCTCCTCCTCCTCCTCCTCCTCCTCCTCCTCCTCCTCCAGCAGGTGAAGTATATGCGATCTCTTAAGATCCAACGCCGTGTTCCGAGGAAGACGGAAAACCTGAGAGGTGTGGAGCGAAGGAGGGATGTGGGGGGGCGGAGGGGGGGGAGTAGATTGCAAGGGCCGAGTGGACCTCGGGGAATCTGTGTGTGTGTGTGTGTGTGTGTGTGTTTGCAGAATCGTCGATGTGTGTGATGTAATGATCCCAGGTTTCTTTGGCCCCTGCCTGTTGATAAGTCGCTGCACAACACATGAAGGGGGGGGGGGGGGGGAGCAAGCGAGATGAATGTGATTGGATTGCCGGCCGAGTGCAGCCTCTCCCATCTGTCTCCGAGTCTGCCATCCCATCTCGCAGGCGGCAGGAGGTAATTGGGTTCATTGTTCTCACCACAGGATCCCCCGGATTGAAAGCTTCATTATCTGGATAAGCATGAATGTAAATGAACCACACGTATGCAGTGGGGGTAATGGGAAAAAAATAGATCACTGCTTGCCACAACCACAACACACACAGCACATCCTCAACACACTTACGGACATTTTTGGTGTGTGTGTGTGTGTGTGATCTGAAATGCCTGTACACGTGTGCAAATGTTTTGAGCGTTTTTCTTCTTTCTTCCGTCTCCCTTAAGTGAGTATGAGGACATCGCTTGAATTAGACGTGCAATGTGTGTGTGTGTGTGTGTGTGTGTGTGATGTGTGTGTGTGTTTGTGATGTGTGTGTGTCTTCAGGTCACCGCCGTGTAAACTGCCATGGCGCACGTTAGCATGTTAGCGTATCCGAGTGAATGGCAGGCGCCCCGATGCCCACTGGAGAGGGCCACAACACACACACCGCACATCCTCAACACACATACGGACATTGTGAGTGTGTGTGTGTGTGTGTGTGTGTGTGTGTGTGTGTCTGTGTGTGTGTGTGTGTGTGTGTGCAATCTAAAATGCATACAGTATACACGTGTTGAACACATTTTTTTCTTTCTTCCATTTCCTCTTCTAAGTGAGTATGAGGACATCACTTGGAATTAGACGTGCAATGTGTGTGTGTGTGTGTGTGTGTGTGTGTGTGTGTGTGTGTGTGTGTGTGTGTGTGTGTAAGTGTCTGTGTATGTGCAATCTGAAATGCCTATACACATGTGCAAATATGTTGAACACATTTTTTTTATATATGAGTATGAGGAAATCGCTTGGAATTAGACGTGCAATGTGTGTGAGTGTGTGTGTGTGTGTGAAATGCCGATACACGTGTGAAAATGTGTTGAACGCATTTAAAAAAAATGTAAGTATGAGGACATCACTTGGAATTAGACATGCAAAGTGTGTGTGTGTGTGTGTGTATGTGTGTGTGTGTGTGTGTGTGCGTGTGCGTGTGTGTGCAATCTTAAATGCCTACAGTATACACGTGTTGAACGCATTTTTTTCCTTTCTTCCATTTCCTCTTCTAAGTGAGTATGAGGACATCACTTGGAGTTAGACGTGCAACGTGTGTGTGTGTGTGTGTGTGTGTGTGTGTTCAGGTCACCGCCGTGTACACGTGTCGCGGCTGCAGCTAACGGAGCGGCGCGCCCCGCGTTAGCATGTTAGCGTATCGGAGTGGATGGCGGGCGCCCCGATGCCCACTGGAGAGCGCCTGCAGAACAACAGCAGAGCCTCGCGCCCTTTGAATTATTCATGCTAAACCGACGTATTACAGGAGCCCCGGCACATCTCGCTCTCTAATTAGGCTCAGAGTTTGCCGGTGTGTGTAAGGCGAGGCGGTTGACGACGGCACGCCGCCAGCTCCCGGGTTTTTTTTTCCTCGCTGGCCTGGAGTTGCCTTGGCAGCAGCCGGAGGAAGGGTTAAAGCATCTGCCTTCTGGAAATAAACAGAGTGGAGCCTAACCACTCTCAGATCCTCTGGCAAATCCATCAATTAGCCGCAGATGTGATCTGCATTCGAGATTATTGCAATTTAAGCACGCCGGGGGAAAATAAACCCGGCCTAATCTGGTCTCTGATGGGCGCTCCGGATTTCAATCGACTTTCCGACGAGGGACCCGGGGATCGTGTCGGACTCGGGACGGAAGTCTTCGGGGGGGGGGGAGCGGCACTAAGACCCTTCTCTGAATGCACGTATCCCATTTGCTTTTCTGTTTTTTTTATTCTTCTTCCCGCCGAGCGGAAAATGGGAGCGTGACCGCGGCCATTTAATATATCCACACGGCGGCGAAGCGAGAATAATCCAACTTTCAGCTGGACCCACCATGTGTTGCGGGGCGTGGGGGGGGGGGGGGTCATCTTATCGTACGGATCGGGATGGCGGGGAGAGGGAAAAAGAAGGACGCCAAGGGAGAGGAGCGGAGCGAAGCCCCCCCCCCACACACACACACTGACTCTCTGCCGGCGCCACGTCGGGCCCTCTGGCCGCCCGCCCGCGAGGCCCCCGCCTCAGATTGTGTTTACTTTCCTGAAGGACGTTTCACCTCTGGAAGCCCCGGCGATGAATGGAGAAACTCATTTCTCCAACAGAGACTAGTCAATCACTGCACACATTTATTCTCCTCCCTCGCGGTGACCTCTTCTCGCGGCCAAGGCGAACAATGGCACCCCGGCAAACTGCAGATGGGTTTGACTGAAAGCGGGGGTGGGGGTGAGGGGGTGAGGGGGTGGGTGGGGGGTTCTATACCGGGGACGTCGATACCACAACAAAAGCCCGGGCGAAATCAAAAGAAAAAGCATTACGTCGGACTGAAGCTCCGTATTTATATATATATATATATATATATATATATATATATATATATATATATATATATATATATTTATATATTCATTTATTTATATATTATATATTATATATTATATATATTTATATATATATATATATATATTTATATATTCATTTATTTATATATATATATATATATATATATATATATATATTGAACTTTATTATATACTTTATTATATATATATATATATATACATACTTTATTATTATATATATGTCCCTCGTTGGATATATATATATATATATATATATATATATATATATATATATATATATATATATATATATATATATAATAAAGTTCATTTCTCATGCCATTGGAAGGAGGCTTTCCAGCACTTGACACGGAGCGGATGAGGGGCCGCTTGATCTGAAAGAGGAGCTTAGCATGGCTGCATAGTTAATGTCATGACTAGGGTCTGGCAGATGGCAGGAACAGTTAGGGATCTCATTAGATCAGCCAAGCGGGCGATGCATGTTGCAAAACCTTTCATTAAAGTCCCATTGCCGCAACACTACTATCTCACAATATTGGTCAAAGTCAAGAGAGGGTAGAGCAAAGAGTTAGAATCGTACATCTGCGTAAAGCCGGAGCGCTTATAACGACGCATGTGTCTAATCAGGAGAGACAGAACATTGTGTGTGTGTGTGTGCGTGTGTGTGTGTGCGTGTGTGTGTGTGTGTGTGTGTGTGTGTGTGTGTTCAGGAGGCTTTTACATCGATGCGTTTTCGTTTATCTGCGCTCGCTGGTGTCTGTGTGGGTGTGATGGGGTGATGCATCCTCGCCGAGCACAGCAAACACGATTGTAATGGTCACAGAGCACATTCTGTACCATTCGCCTTGTAATTAACTGGAATTTGTTCGGCACAAAATCACCGCGAGCGTGGGAAAAAAAAACACCCCGCACACACATAATATTAATAATAATAATAATAATCTGCTCGTGCAAATTATTGACAGTTGTCGAGGGGAGGTTGCTTTTATTTATTTCATTTTTTTGCATTCAGGGGAAGGATTCAAAGTGCTTCCAACACTTATTTTATTTGTATTATCTTTAATGACACAGAGGCTAAATGGACCATAGAGGGAACTGATTAGCAGCCCCCTGCCGCTTGGCAGCCTCAAGTCAATATGGATGTTTTATGGGTTTTTAAAGGACATTTAAAATGAATTTTCATATATGGCTTAAGGCACAGGGCTAATCACAGCGAGCAGTCTCCTTATGAATGATGCTCGGCACTCCGAGGCATCGCAGCCGCTGGCTGGCAGCAGTCATTACAAAAGAGGAAGGGCATCACTGCAGAGAGGATGAGCTTAGACAAAGCAATAGACACAGCAGACTGCAACGACTTTAAAACGACTCTTTAAAGGCGCGTCGCCCCGACCCCGGTGAAGGTGCCATTATTTCTAATGTTGATTGATGCTATTTGAAAGAGATAAGGAAGGAAGGCTCCCTGACACTCATTTTCAGGGCCTGTTTTTGTGCAGTTTTTAGCAGGAGTCTCTCAAATCAAACCAATAACTGCCTCTTCTCTGATACATGCATATAGGGATGGATTCCAATGACATCAAAGGGCTCGTGAATACCATGTGTGTGTGTGTGTGTGTGTGTGTGTGTGTGAGGAAAAAAAACAGCAAGTCACGAAGATATTGAAACTTTCTACAATCTACTTCTTTGAAGAGATCACATCTGCGTTTGGATTTATCGAGGTAAAGGCTCCTGCTCTCTCTCTCTCTCTCTCTCTCTCTCTCTCTCTCTCAGCCGATCAGCTGCAGGCCGCTTTACTTCAGGAGCGAGGTGTCGGCTAAATGGATCCTTTTCCCGTAAAGTTCGACATAATTGTACCCACGTAATATTCCGGTGCATCAGGTGGTGGAATAAATGTCGTTGGATTATTAACTCCCCCCCCCACACACACACACACACACACACACACACCTCCCCGAAGCGGTATACGTCACTGTTTACGTCCTCGCGGGATGAAGACGAGGATAAAAAAGAGAGACTTTGAACGTTTTCCCCCCGAAAAAAGAAGAAAAAAAAACCGTCCTCCCTCGCACACATCACAGGGTGCCGCCCCCCTCCCCCTCCTCCCCCATCAAACGCGGGACGGGGGAGAGAGAGAGTTTGATCTTCCGAAGGTGGGAGAGGAGCGCGGCAGACTCTGGCAGACTTCATCTCGTTGTTGCGGTTCTTGTTGTTGTTGTTGTTGTTGTTGTTATTGATGTGAGCATTACTGATCAACACCTGAGGAAAAAAGCAATCGGCAGAACTATTATGCACAGCCCCCCCCCCCCCCCTAGTGGTAGCCTCTGCCCACAGCCCTCTGGTAGAGATGGTGCTTTGCTGGGATCTGTGGAACAGGAAAACCAAGCTATTTACGGGGGCAACGCAGCAGCCTCAGAAGTAGCTCCTAGCCTCGGGGTGCAAAATACTTGAAAATAAGCTCCTGGTCTCTTTGATGTATGTGTTTGTGTGTGTGTGTGTGTGTGTGTGCACCAAATCTAAAGGCATTTCAAGTAGCGCTGCCTTTGAGCCAAGGACGACTCTAAATTGTCTCTGGGAGCTGAAGACGGGCGAGGTGGGGAAGAGGGGTTAAGTCAGAATCAAGAAATATATATATTTTTTTCTGATGGCTGCATTACCATAATGTACACTTCACACGCCCGCTGACAGGAGTAATCCCAGCGGTGTGTGTGTGTGTGTGTGTGTGTGTGTGTGTGTGTGTGTGTTTTGAAGATGGCTATCAAGGATGTCTCGAGCACTGGAGGTTTTATTGTTCATCGCGCTGATGAGTGATGACAATAGTCGTGGGGGAAGCTCTTCTGATGACTAGAAATATATATATATATATATATATATATATATATACTGTATATATATTTATACATATATATATATATATTTATATATACTGTATATACATTTATATATATTATTTATATATATATATATAATGTATATATATTTATATATATTATTTATATATTTATAAATAATATATATACCGTATATATATATATACGGTATATATATACCGTATATATATTTATATATATATTTATATATATACTGTATATATATTTATATATATTATTTATATATTTATAAATAATATATATATATATATACTGTATATATATATATATATATATATATGAGAAATAATTTCTCATATATATATGAGAAATAAGATCTTTTGGGCAAAAAAACACCCCGCCCTGTTTAAGAGCTCTAATACGATGAAAGAAAACTGTGTTGAGGAGCAAATTAATTGACAACAGCTGCCTCTTCACAGACATTTCATTTTGAATAAAAGGCAACGCCGCGGGCGCCAATCGGCCACCGCCGCCGCCGCTTTAACAGCTATTCGTGTTTAGCGTGTTTCTCAGAGTTCGTACATTAGCGACCGACAGCCATCCTAAGATATTCAACGAGGGATATCTTTTTCAAAAGTTCATGCGAGAGAGATGGAAAACGTTGTCATACGTTGGGAGGAAAAAGTTACGTATCTAAAAATATGATGAAAAAGGGAAAGAGAGTGGAAAGGGGGAGGGGCTACAGACGTTAGGCGGCGGATAGCAAAGTGTGGCTGGGAAAAAATGCGACGCCGTACTTTAAAAACGTACAAAAATAATAAAAGTGTCGGTGGCCGGTGTCCTCGCGGCGCGGGGTGAACCCCGGGAGGTCGGCGCGGCTCACGGCGTCTGAAAAGCCGTCCGTCTTTGAAACGGGACGGTTACTAAACTGCTATAACCGTGGCTTTTCAGGTTTTCCCTCGCGCCTTGAAAAGAAGAAAGAGAGAGAGATGACAAATAACATTCGGCAATCTTTGGACTTGAAAGCCTTCTTTTGCTCCAAGAAGAAGAAGAAGAAGAAGAAGAAGAAGAAGAAGAAGAAAAAATACATTTCCAGACGTTCACGCTTCGCCAGTTGTTTGGCCTCTTTCTCTCTCTTTTCTTTCTTCTTCTCTCCGTTACGTGGTCAGACACACCTTCCTCCATTTTCTCCAGGACTGACTTTTCAAAGCAACGTTTTTTTTCTCCGTGTTTGATGATAAGTTTAGAGGAACCGTATTTCTTTTTTTTGGTTGCAGAGCTTATGGCGTTAAAGAAGAGAAAAGGGGCGTCCTGGACTTTGATAGATTCCCGAGGTCGGGTCATTCCTGTAAAGTTGGGAAATAAAAATAAATAACAGGGAAAAGGAATCCCGACTTTTAAGTAGCCGAAAAATGCCGGATCCTGTAATACCCATAATGCAACATTATAGCATCTTCCATTAAATCTCACGGATGATGAGGACATCATCAGTTGTAATTCCCCCCTCAGGAGCCACTTGTCATTCTGGATTATATTACTGGTTTGACTATATTTTATAGCGTTTAGGATGTTATAGTTTAACAGCATCGGGGTTCTGCCAACTTTCTTTATGTTATCAAGATGACACAACTACTTTGATTATGATGAACATTGCGGCAAAGTGATGGAAAACTTCTAATTAATTAGAGGTTATGAATGAGGACATGTTCAGTGTGTTACTTGGCTGACTTTCCACGTCCAGGGACGTAAACTCAAACTACTCAAGGTCAACGTCGGGAACATTTTGAGCAGAAATCGTTGGCGCTTCTCTTTAAACCTGTTATGGAAAGTATTTTATCAAATCAGGACTTCTTTGATGATATTATATATATATATATATATATATAACTTTGTTTTTCATTGCGTGAGGAAATGGGCCTGAGAACGTGCGACAAGTGTAAATTGTGTGAGCGTGACAGTCGATGCTCTCACACTAATTAACTTCCTAACACACCAACTAACCACATGGCATATGTGCCATACGTATTTCACAAATTCTTGGATTGTGTCCCCCGTGAAATGTTAAAAGCGTAGTATTTATCTGCATATGGCGTGGCAAATACAGCCTGAGCAAATAACGCCTATATCCACATTTTATTCCTGTTATTTCCTATAAATCCTTGTGAACTCCCATGGAAGGTTTGCACCTCATTTATTACTTTCACCCTATTCCTAGACTTTTGTGTAAGGCTTTTTGTGTAAGCAGAATGTTAAGCATCACTTAAGACGGATATATTAACCAGACTCAATGATTGCATTTAAATCTGTCGCATTAATTTGAAAAATGACTCACTTAACTGGATAAACCAAATCTTTGCGTGCTGACTCTCTAAATTATATATATTTTCACGGCGTGGAACTTCCCCTCTTGCTCTTCAGAAGTCAGAAAGTCGTGCTGCTGAAGGACCAGATGCGACGCTCTAATGGTCTCGGAGGGCAGCGCCTCCATCACCTGCTGCCATGGAGACGCTGCTGATTCTCTCCCCCCTCGTTTCCCTATTATCCCTACATCTTTAAAGTATATAGAGGGAAGTTGTGCCTATAATTCTGGGCTGGATTTATCGCCTAAGCCTCCTGTGTTCAGTACAAGCACCTGCATTAATCCCACGTAACACCTCTGATCAAGGATTTAATTTAGATCCTGAAAAGGGCATTCGCCTCATGATCCAGCCAGACTGTTGTGTTGACAACGCGGGCGACGGATGCCTTTTAACGAAGGGAGGAGGAAACTCAGAGATCTCTCACTCTGCTCCTTTTTACTGGTATTAAAGTGAAAACACAAGAGATCTCTCACTCTGCTCCTTTTCACTGGCACTACAGTTCAAAACACAAGAGATCTCTCACTCTGCTCCTTTTCACTGATATTAAAGTGCAAACACAAGAGATCTCTCACTCTGCTCCTTTTCACTGATATTAAAGTGCAAACACAAGAGATCTCTCACTCTGCTCCTTTTCACTGATATTAAAGTGCAAACACAAGAGATCTCTCACTCTGCTCCTTTTCACTGATATTAAAGTGCAAACACAAGAGATCTCTCACTCTGCTCCTTTGCACTGATATTAAAGTGCAAACACAAGAGATCTCTCACTCTGCTCCTTTTCACTGGCACTAAAGTGCAAGAAAAGGATATATAGGAAGTGGAGGCAAATCACCGACTGCGTTCTTTATTAAGATTATGTAACGCTTGAGGTCTTTCTTCATATATATATATATATATATATATATATATCTGTGTACAGAAAGTAGCTCCTCTTTTCATATATTTTCAGCAGACTGGACATGGTGCACGGGGGGCAAACATAGCTGTTAAAAAGCTGTGAGATACTAATGTCTCCCAGGCAGCCTTAGGAGGAGAGTGCATGTGTCGGGGTCGGTGCCGACTTCCACTGACAGCCAAAGTGCTCGTGTTTTTACTCCGGAGTGATTTATTCTATACCACCGGGTGATCTTCCAAAAAAACAAAGATGTTCTTTGGAGTTGCTGCAGAGGAGAAAGAAACTCAGACCCCTCAATTCAGAATGTTTTACTTCCCGACCGCATTGATTTCTCTTGTTACTGCAGGTCAGCGAGAGGAAATTGATTTAGAAAAATTCTCCAAACACTCTATTATTTCATTTTCTGGCATTTGTGTTGCCCCCTCCATCTGTATTTTCATAAGTCAGCCCTGAAACTGATGGGGAGGAGCAGATACTCTCGGAACAGTTAAAACGACAGCTCTGACTTTGGCTGCTCGGTCCTCAGATGCAAAAGGTTACCCCCCCCCCCCCCCTGTGGTTTTATAGACCCCCGCATTTGGGTTTTCATTCCTCCATGGGAGCCCTTTTCTCTCCCTTTCTGTGCCAGCTGCCCTCCCTCTGTGCGGAACATCGGGTCACATTTGGAGTGCTTTCCTGAGGTAGTTTACCTTTCGGGTGGGGGGGGAGAAAGGGGTGAGGTATCGGAGTGAGAGTGCAGGTGAGCGGAGGGCGAGAAGCAGGATGCTTAGAAATCCAAATCTCACGACCAAATTGTACAAAAAAATTCACATTCAGACCTGAAACGCCCCAATCTGAGATGATCCCGGGGGAGGAGCGTTCCTCACCGCCGCTACAGGAGATTTCTTCGGGGGGAGAAAGAAAGCGGACAAAGCGTTAGTGAGGAACGCCGCAGCCACCCAATGGGATTAAATGGCGAGCTCTTTCATTCTAAACACCTTATCAGGGACTGGTTTCCACCTGGGATGAAAGGTGGATGTAATTAACTTTATGGAAGGATACAGCGCTAGCCGATAGGATTATAAACCAGCTGCATCGTGGGTCCCCAGGAAGAGGACTAACAACCACGGTGGAATGCATTATCAGTGGCGACAAATCATACTGTGTGTGTATCGGAAAGCAGCGGTGAGTAATGTTTACCCGGGCAGCTTTCTCAGCGTGCGGATGAACATTCCTACATTAACATGTCTAGTATTATTGTTTTCTCCACCAAACAAGCATTTTTAACTACACCCGAGCTTCTCTTAAACATCTTAGAAGTTATTTGTATCATAATGTTTGTCCAACCCCAGACTGTGTTTTCAATAAATGTGGAGAAAGATGCAGATTCTTAAGGTTTTCGTCCATTAAGATTAAGAAGAAAGTGTGGGGAACAGAGAAATGTTTTTTTTATTCCACGATGGAATTCAATAACTAGTTAGAAATAGGCTTAATATCCTCTCGTGGTAATATATTGTGAATAAATAAATTGAAGTTACTTCCGACCCTGAATCTTGTTAAAAAAATGTAAATATTCCAGCATAAATATATTTAATTTAATTTATACTGCTGTATTTGCATATATGTTGTGTGTGTATATATATATACATATATATTTTATTTTTTATTTTATATTTCACTTATGCACAGTCACTTTTTCTTTATTTCTTATATTTATATATTATTC
>CM070102.1:21756869-21759369 GCA_036178185.1 Liparis tanakae
TCTTCTTCTTCTTCTTCTTCTTCTTCTTCTTCTTCTTCTTCTTCTTCTTCTTCTTCTTCTTCTTCTTCTATCTGTTCTCCTCCTATTCCTACCCTTCATCCTTCTTCTTCTTCTTCTTCTCCTTCTCCCTCTTCTTCATCTTCTTCTTCTTCTTCTTCTTCTTCTTCTTCTCCTCTCTCTTCTTCTTCTTCTTCTTCTTCTTCTTCTTCTTCTTCTTCTTCTTCTTCTTCTTCTTCTAATTCTTCTTCTTCTCCTTCTTCGTCTTCTTCTTCTTCTTCTCCTTCTCCCTCTTCTTCATCTTCTTCTTCTTCATCATCATCTTCTTCTTCTTCTTCTTCTCCTATCTCTCCTCCTCCTATTCCTACCCTTCATCCTTCTTCTTCTTCTTCTTCTTCTTCTTCTTCTTCTTCTTCTTCTTCTTCTTCTTCTTCTTCTTCTTCTTCTCCTTCTCCCTCTTCTTCTTCTTCTTGTTCTTTCTCTTCTCCTTCTCCCTTCTCTTCTTCTTCTTCCTCTTCTTCTTCTTCTCTTCTTCTTCTTCTTCTTCTTCTTCTTCTTCTTCTTCTTCTTCTAATTCTTCTTCTTCTTTCCTTCTTCTTCTTCTTCTTCTCCTTCTCCTTCTCCTCTTCTTCATCTTCTTCTTCTTTCTTCTCATCTTCTTCTTCTTCTTCTTCTTCTTCTTCTTCTCCTATCTCTCCTCCTCCTATTCCTACCCTTCATCCTTCTTCTTCTTCTTCTTCTTCTTCTTCTCATTCTCCCTCTCCCTCTTCTTCTTCTTCTTCTTCTTCTTCTTCTTCTCCTTCCTTCTCCCTCTCCCTCTTCTTCTTCTTCTTCTTCTTCTTCTTCTTCTTTCTCTCCTATTCCTCCCTTCTTTCTTCTTCTTCTTCTTCTTCTTCTTCTTCTTCTTCTTCTTCTTCTTCCTCTCTTCTTCTTCTTCTTCTTCTTCTTCTTCTTCTTCTTCTTCTTCTTCTTCTTCTTCTTCTTCTCCCTCTTCTTCTTCTTCTTCTTCTTCTTCTTCTACGCCCTGAACTGAACTGAACTAGTCGTATTATTATTATTATTAATATATATGAAACGAAGCGGCTGCCATCTCTGACGTCGCATGCGGAGAGCAAAAAAACAACAACCTTTACTGTTCACCCCGAAGTCTCCGCGCGGTTCTCGAGCGGGACCCTGGGCCCCCCCCCCCCCCCCCCCCCCCTCTCCCGGGTGAGGAGGCTGACATGCGAGGCGGCCTGTAAGCCTCTTTTGTCCACGCGCTGCAAAGTCATCGGGCAGCTCAGTCGCTGCTGCAGACAAAGCTTGGGAGAGATAGTCCATCCTCCGGTACATCCTCCCTCTCTCTTGAGCTGGAGTTGGGCACGGCCCCTCGCTCTCTATCCCTCCTCTAAGCCTCCGCCCTTTCATTCCTCTCTCTCCCTCTCTCTCTCCCTCTTTATCTCTTTCTCTCTCGTTCTCCCTTCATCGTGTGTCATCATCTCTTTCGTCCGCATTTTCTAATTTTAATTGCTTTTGTTTGCCGCTCCCGAGCGTCGTGACTGTAATCTTCAGGCATTACGCATCAAAAACGCTTTCGGGCCCCGTCCATCTCGCCGTCCTCTTTCCTCCGGATGGACTTTCCTTTGTTGTTGTTGTTGTCGTTGTTGTTGTTCCGGCACGGTTTTCATACGTTACGATATTGCAGTCGGTCAGAGGTGAAGAGGTGAGAGGATGTTGTACACAATGAGATATGGATGGGGGGGGGGGCAGGATATCAGTTTAGCTCGGCGTATAATGAAGTTTGTTGTCTCCCGCTGTAGTCAATTTTGACCTTCCAAATGAGAAAGGGGAAGAGAGAAAAAAAAAAGGTAATTACTTGAGAGCAACCATGAAGGCTAATGAGTTACCATGAAGGTAACTCATTAGCTATCGCAGATAATCACGGAGGTAATGTGGGGAGAAGGAGCGAGCGATGGAGACGGTAAGGCGGGAGGAGACGGACGGAGGAGAGCGAGAAGATGTCAGCGAGGTGACGCAAGAAAGGGCGAAGAGCAACTCTACTGTAAGGAGGGAAGGAGGGAGGGAAGGAGGAGAGAGGGAACCGCGTTGTAGGAGGAGGGAGGTGGGGGTTGGTTGAGGGGGCAGGCCGAGGGGGCGTGGCCAACATCACCCCTCATGAATCAGTGTCAGTGGAGCGATGAGAAAATAATTAAGGAACAGGTGTGCGCCGTGTTAAATACTGCCAAAGGTAAAAAAAATAAAAAAATAAAAGGCCCACTCTACTGTGTGTGAGACACAATCTGGACGGGAGAGAAGAACGGCAATAAATGAGGATCGAGAGAAAACAATCCGTATCCTAACGGATGCCAAAGTGCCCTTCAGGTGGCATTATGAAGGGAGACAATATAAACAGCGGCGCCACATTGTAAATGTTTATATACAGTAGCGACGCATACATATATAAATATATATATATATATATATTTATATATGTATACACGCCGCACGCCGGCACTTGCAGGAT
>CM070102.1:21761869-21764369 GCA_036178185.1 Liparis tanakae
GGTTCTCCTCGCCCCCTCGGGCGGCGCCGAAACCCCGGACTCCCTCCCTCGCCGCTCCTTCCCTCCTCCTCTGCCGCTGATCCCTTACTGTAACACGGGGAACGGTGCCCTTGGCACACCTATACACACACACACACACACACACACACACAGAGGACTGTACATCCATACTCCACGTCTCATTAATGCAAACACCGCCCTGGTTAGATCCCTATATGTAATGAATTGGATTAGATCGCAGCGGCTAAGCGCTGCGATCTCGTAGGGTTAATTAATTTAATTCCATTCTGTCTGTGTTTTTTATGCCCGAACACATGCTGACACTGTTATTGTGCGGCATCCTGCTCATTGGAGAAGTATAATGGGGCTGGTGAGAGGAGGGAGAGGAAGCCGCAATGTTTGGTATTCCGGCTCCAAAGTGATTTTGATTCTTTTCTTCCTTTTTTCCTTTGACAAGGAAGTGCGCCGCAGTGGCTGTGGCTCTAATACGGTGGATCCTTTCCCCTCTTTTCCTCGCAGCATCTCTCTCGCTCCTTATCTCCCCCCCCCTCCCCCCCCTCCCCCTCCCCCTCCCTGCAAATGAGAAAACCTGGACGTCTTCTCGGAGGGCCGACCGTGTTTCTGCCTGGATGCTATCTCGCTTGGTTTTAATATATTTATCCATTCATTATTGTTCCCCTTTTTATCGGTCGAGCTAATATTGTTCATAATTTGTCGTTATCTCCGAGCCTGACAGTCAAATTTACTCCGCGGCTCGGCGGACAGATGGAGAAATGACCCCTTCTCCAAAAAGCCCTCTTCCCTTAACTCCTCTCCTCCCTTCATTCCTCCTCTCCTCTGCTCTCCCAACTCCAATGAAACATGACTGACAGCCCGCTGTGTGAGTAGTTGTCATAGCAACCTCCCCCATCCCTCTTGACAAGTGCTTTCTCCCCGTCGCACCCTCTCTCTCTCTCTCTCTCTCTCTCCGTCACAATATCTCTCTCCCTCCCTCCATCCGCGCTTCCCTCGCTGTTGCAAGGACTCAAAAAGAGAGAGACAGGAGAAAAAAAAAGGGGGGGGGGGTGTTAAAAAACCAGAGGAAAGCGTACAGACAAGGCAGTCGGTATGCTTTTCCTCCCCTCCCCCCTCCTCCCCCCACTCTGTCTCCTCCCACCTTGCCTCATCCTCTGCACCCCTGACAATGATTTACCAACTCCACTGGTGCACCTCTTTCATCCACCCTGGCCTATCAAGGCCTGCAGGACTGTATGCACATCAACTTACAGTCCCCCCCCCTCCCTCCCTTCCCCTCCCCCCTCTCATTCTTTCTCTACCTCCCCCTAGCTCTCTCTCTCCCTTTTTTTTCATCCTGCTTTCTGTCTCTTGTTTGTAACGGTCAGTCTCACAGCTTTAAAGAATCGATATATGAAATATTACCGACGTGCAAGTTTGTTTGTTTTTTTACTTAAAGGGCCACGTACCCAACGGCTCAACATCGATTTAAAAAAATAGGTCCAAAGTAAATCTTCGATATGCGTACAAAGAAACCAGGCCAGCGTTTCATTATTCCGTAGTTTAATTTCCGATGCATTTATTCTAAACAAGCATCTGTTTAGTCACTGGGAGTAAATTAAACATGATGGGGGGTGAGTTTCAGGATAGGAATGGTGTGTCGCAATGAAGTTGTATACAGCACTCTGCCACAGTGAGCTGTAAATGCATCCTAATGCCAGCATGCTGCACAGTTTTCACAGTTAAGTTGCCGGCGGTGATTAGACCCCTGAATTGTTTTCCGCGCCGACGTTTCGCTGCGAGACGCTATAGCGCTCTAATTTAGGATGCTATTCACGCTCGCCGGGCTCTGTAAGCGAGACGGGAACAACTCATAATTCCTCGTCTTATTTCCCCGCGCGTCTATACGGTAGAAAGCCGTTTACCACAGGTGAGTCGCTGGGAAGCAGAACGATGACTCGGCCGTTTTTTTTCTCCTCCTTCTTCTTTTTCTTCCAAGGCTGCAATATGAGAACGAGAGAGAGAGAGAGAGAGAGAGAGAGAGAGAGAGAGAGATCCCCCCCCCCTCCCTAAAAAAAAAGCGGCGTTTGAGTGCTAATCATGTCTGAACCGTCTCCGCCTCACGGAGCGCTTCGGGGTCTGCGTGTGACTGACAGCGGGAAGTTCAGAAAGAAGAAGAAGAAGAAGAAGAAGAAGAAGAAGAAGAAGAAGAAGAAGAAGAAGAAGAAGAAGAAGAAGAAGAAGAAGAAACACGATTTCAATCGGAAATATTCTTTTTCATGACTTCGTATTAATTATGCAGACCACGTTTGACGTTCGGCGTACGGATGCGTCTCGTAGCTCGTTGCTAACGGAGCTAACGGCGCCAACCGCGCAGACGACGGCCCAAAGTGCTGACGCCGATGGCGCGGCCTTCGGGAGGAGCAATTTGGGGTTTAATATCTCGCCCAAGGGCACTTAGACACGCGGCGACCGATTAATAGATTAATAGAGGGCTCGCTCGCCA
>CM070102.1:21766869-21831123 GCA_036178185.1 Liparis tanakae
CGATGAACACAACACCTGAATTCCCAAGGTAGCGTTTTAGTTCAGAGCCGCCGCAGCAGAATCCTCGACGCTGGAACAGATTTCCTAGATGATCTGTTTTCATGCGTTGTTAGCTGCTTTTCAAAGCACACACACACACACACACACACACACTCCATCTCTCTCTCTCTCTCTCTATCTCTCTCGCTCAGCCACAGATGATAAACCCGCGCTAAATGTTGCTGTTGTAAATATAAAATGTATATATACAGTCACACCTTTCTAACTTTGCAACTCCTGCCTCTGAGCATCTTCTTTCTCCTCACGTGATGCAAAAAGACGGCAGACTGAACATCCAGCGCATGTCGTATATATATATATATATATATATCGCGCCCCGCATTATACTCAGATTCATATAAATATTATTCCATTCAGCTGCAGGTGACGTTGGCAGTTTCGAAATCCATCATGGGGGGAGGGATGGGGAGGGGGGGGGGGGGGGGGGGGAATGGATGCTCCGTCGTATTTTTACAGACGCGCCAAAGGAGCCGTTCGCAGTTTTGATCGTCGGGAGTGCGGAACTCGTGTGAAATTGATGGGGTCGTGCATTAATTCACAACTTGTCAGATCCCCATCACGCCGCTTGGAAGACGGGAGTTTAAAAAAAAAAAAAAAAAGGCGGAGAAAAAAAGCCTGAAGCGTGGCTTCCGGAAGCTGTGTGTACAGGAGCGTAGATGAGATGGTGGTCTGAGCCGCCCCACTCCCCCTCCCTCCCCATCCACCCACCTCTACTCCTTGACTCATCTCCTCTCAAAATGTGTATTCCCCCTCCAGGCAAAAAAGGGAGAACCATCTTTGGCCTTTCATTTTCCAGTTCAGCGCTCTTCTTCTTCTTCTTCTTCATCTTCTTCTTTTTTCTTTTTTTTCTTCCCGTGTGCAGATAAATGCTCCCCAATCCCCCCTGACAGATGTCACATTGCATCACTTCCGTCGTGATACGTAGCCTCTGATCCTGCCACTTGCAATGAGGAAAGCCGGGCACCGGTTTCCCCCCCCCCCCCCCCCCCCCAGACAACGCGCTGACGCGGGGGATTATTTTAAAGGTGCATCATTGGCGAGGATTTGAAATAAAACGAGAAAAAAAAAAGAAGAAAAAAAATCAGCTGCGGGGGGAAAACGTGGGAACCACGGCAACTGCGTAGTCGTCACGGGTCGCCATGACACCGCCGCGATACCTCCTGGCAGAAATGTCACGCCGCTCTCAAACCGCCAGTCTCTCTCTCTCTCTCTCTCTCTCATCCTCTCCAACTGCGACTTCCCGGGTCGCAGTCGGAGGAACAATCTGTATAAAAAAGGGAACGTTTTAGTGCTCCGGCTCGCCCGCCCGGCAGAGACTCGCTGCACCGTGGCATTAATCATACGCGGCCGGAGTACATCAGTAAACACAGTGTGTCAGGTCAAGGTAAAGATCAGATCCCACAGCGTTTAACAGGACTCAATAGCATACAGGCCATCTATTGAAAAGTCAGCGTTATTCATGGCGTTGTCTCGCAGCCTTCGGTGCTCGCGGGAGAGACACGCCATTGTTCACAGAAGAGCACGCTGAAATATCTCTCCGGCTACCACAGAAAAACACTGGATCAGCAGCAATTAGTAGAGGGAGAGAGAGAGAGAGAGAGAGAGATAAAGAGAGGAAGGGAGGGAGGCGGTTTGGGAGAAAAGAGAAGAACGAGGGTTGAAAAATGTGGAATCAGCGAGAGAGAGGGAGCGAGAGAAGAAGAAGAAAAGCAGAAAGGAGAGAGAGAGTTGAATATGGAGAGAGGGAGAGAGAAAGAAACCCAGGGAGAGAGTGGGTGTAAAAGAGAGATAGAGAGATGAATAGAGAGGAAAGAGAGAAAAGAGACCCGGGGAGAGAGTGGGTGTAAGAGAGAGAGAGGATGAGAGAGAGTGAGAGAGTGTGAGAGAGAGAGAGAGAGAGAGAGAGAGAGAGAGGTGGTGTTAGGGAGGTTGGAGCCCCTGGTGCTTTTAAAGGACCAAAGACGTGCTCATCGTCTTGGGCCCTGTGTGTATAAATATATACAGTATATATGTCTGTGTGTATGTCTGTGTGTGTGTGTGTGTGTGTGTGTGTGTGTGTGTGAGAAACCTCTTCATTAGTCTCCCCCCCCCCCCTGACCACTCACTTACCCCCTGCAGCTACAGTATATATGTGCACATATGGGACTAAACCCAGTTGTACTGGAGATTAAAATGATCAGTCTTGAAAAAGAGATAATAGGATGTGACCGGAGCGCAGCCGGCGCCACACACACCTCGGCTCTGTGCACGTGTGTGTGTGTGTGTGTGTGTGTGTGTGTGTGTGTGTGTGTGTTTGCTGACTTCCTTTCGGAAATCAAATCCTGCGTTCCGACAAACAAGGATGAGGGTTTTTTTCTTTTCGCCGAGCGTTCCTTCGCCCAACATTTGTTTTTGTGATTGAGGTCAAAGTTATAATTTAACCTTTTGTCTCGTTGTTTTGTTCCAGAAGACAGGAAGTTGTTCGTCGGGATGCTGAACAAACAACAGACCGAGGAGGACGTGTACCGCCTCTTCGAACCCTACGGAGTCATCGAGGAGTGCACGGTCCTAAGAGGTCCTGACGGAAACAGCAAAGGTAGGAGGCGCCATATACAGCTGTCAGCCTTATTTAGGTCACTGACGGAGCCGTGACAGAGTGAGTGAGCGTCTACGTCAGCCGGCCGGCGCAGAGTGGATGTGACATATGCACCAGATGTAGGTCAGATGACACATCAGGGCAAACATTCGCTACGCCCGCGCCGCTTGATGTGCTAGTCGGCTGCGGGCAATGGCAACGAGGGGGGGGGGGGGGGAGTTGGGCCCGATGTGTCGCACGCGGCTTGATTTATCGTAATTAGGACCGATGAGAGAAGTTGAATTAATAATTAGTTTATCGTTCTTCTTTGTTGTGCCGTGTGTAAAGAATTATTTCAAAAGACCTTCAAAAGTTAATGTATTAGGATACTTAATAAAGGAGTTGATATGTATATATATATATATATATATATATATATATATATATATATATATATATATATATATATATATATGTATATGTATATACATACATGTATATATATATTTGTATATATATGTGTATATATATAAATAAATAAAATTATACTGTATACATACTGCATATGTATATATATATATATATATATATATATATGTATATATATAATACATTGGAATTTATCACATATTATGTTTATACGTGTGTATAAATATATATGGACATAATATATATATATATATATATATCAATATTTATATGAACATAATATATGTATAAATATATATATATATTTATATATTTATTTTTATAGACATAATATATATATGCACATAATATATATATATATATATATATTCATATAGATATAATATAAATATATAGTTATATATATAGTTATAATACGTGATACATTCCAAAGGCCAGATACAAAACCAGGAGTCTTTACATGATATACCAGCAATACATGACACCCCATGATATGAATAATTATAATCCCACAACTTTAACACTCTGGCGGTGTTGATATCTCTTTTTTTAAACATTGAATCTCTCTCGGAGCGTGGCTCCTCCCTGAAGCCGGTCCCCAGTCGGCTCTTAAGGAACCCTCTCTAAAGGGGGTTTGAAGCCTGAGTGGTTCGGAGGAGAAGGATGTCAAAACCATCCCAGTGTCCCCACTGAGATGATGTAACACAGTACACTCACTCAAGTACTGTGAACCATCCGTGTGTACTCACACTCTACTTCAGTATATCCATTTAAAGCTACTTCATAGTTGTACTCCACTCCACGAGAGGCAAATAATGAGTAACACATGAGGCATCAATAAGTGTGATCCAGTGTTATTATTCTCAGATGGGTAATGCCGCATAATGAGTGTGTTTACTTACCATACTTAAAGAATATTTCAATGCATAGACTTCTGTACGTATGATGTAATACTTTTGAAGGCATGATTTTTACTCGTAAAAGTATTTATACTATGTGGTAAACTTCCACATTCGAGCCAACTTTCTTGAGTTCAGACACATAAATGATCAGATCCCCAAATATTACAATCATATCCATCTTTGTCTTCAAATAGGCGTCTCTAATAGTTGGCGATATTAGTTATTTTATTAGATTGGATTAGATTAGATAATCCTGTATTAGTCCCACAGTGGGGACATTTCAGGATCACAGCAGCGGGTGGACATCAGAGCATTAATACAAGATAAAACACAATAACAATACTACATACTAAATATACAGAGGAAACAAAAATATATACAAATTATATTCACAAGGCAGTGACCAAAGAGAGTTTCCAGCAGGTTCAAATGTCCTTAAAGTGTCTTTAAAATGTCCTTAAAGTGTCCTTAAAGTGTTTTAGTAGCTATATTTTATTTATTTAACGTGTGCAGAGACAACTCCTGTTACCTCCAGACTCCTTTTGAGTCTTTTTTTTCAGTTAAAGGACAGTGTCTGGAATACAGTCAACAGCTGGTGTGGACTGGGCCGGGTATCTTTTGAACCCAAAGAATCCTAAAAATATTAAAGAAACTTTGTGTCCTCCGTACTTGTTGTAGTGGAGGAACTAGCTAGCCGTCCGAACCCCTCATTGCCGAAGTCGTTCAACCAAAATACCGAGTACCGGGGACTCTACGCTCCACCTTAAAGCGTCCTTAAAGTGTTAAATTATGAATTCCCGATTAAAAAACCCACAACCAAACCAAACGTCTCCAGCCACCGCCAGCAAAACAACTCTTTCTATTTTATCACCACGCAAAAATCAATCGATGCAGAATGATGTGCAACAATATGATAATTGTAACATTGATAGCGTGACGCTGCACGCTCGCTAGCTAACGCGCGTTTCCACGTTTTCCATCACGCGTATAAACAACACTCCTGTATGTTTGCTTTATTTAAGTCAATAAACAACGCGCGCTGCGGCTCGCCAAGTATATAACGAGTAACATCCGTAATGACATCGGCACGCCGTTAATACGGCGCCGAAGCAGAGTCCTTGTGCGGGTCTTGCCGAGCTGCAGCGGCCCTCCACCCGTATCTCAGCGCGGGGGGGCGGTGCTCTGACAGCTGAATGGGCATCTTGATTGGCCGGTGTCCACGGGGGTGAAGCCCATTACGAGGGGAGGAATGGCAGGGCGCCGAGGTCAGGCGGTCCGGATGATAAGACGGGTAAAGTACGGGAGATTAAAAAAGAGGAGAAAGGAAAACTTGAAATGAAATGAAATTAGGTGAAATGGTGGTGTAATTATATGAGGGGGGGGGGGGGGGGGGCAGCTTGGACCCAGAATATACAAGCTGGGGTTTCTTGATTGATAAACTCCCTCCAGAGACATGGATGGAAAACATATATATATATATATATATATATATATATATATATATATATATATATATATATATATATATATACTGTATGTACATATACTGTATGTATATATACTGTATGTATATATACTATTATATTTCATATAATTTGCACATATTCTGGCTATTCCACTTTAAGGACACTTTAAGGACACTTTAACCTGCTGGAAACTCACTTTGGTCCCTGCCTTGTGTATATAATTCGTATATATCTGTGTTTCTGTATATATTTAGTATTTCAGTATTTAGTAGTATTGTTATTGTGTTTTATCTTGTATTAATGCTCTGATGTGCCCCCGCTGCTGTGATTCTGAAATGTCCCCACAGTGGGACTAATACAGGATTATCTACAATATGTTCATGAGTTTATTTCTAAAGGAGAGAAAAGCATATGGCGTTTTATCAAGTTTTTTTCCAACAGGGTGCCATACTGGAGTTTAACAGTTGAATAATTAATGTGCGTCGGCTCACTTTCCGAACCCTCAAAAGCTTCGTCTTCAACTCTCTTTTCACGTCGTCCCCGCGTCCCGACGTTCCTCTGGCACATTAGAGCGGAGAGTGTCGGTTCCGCGGTTCTCCGTCGCCACACCAGACATCGCCGTGCTCGCCAATATCGATCGGGAAGAAAAAAGAAACATCCTGTTGCGGGAACAATAAACTCCCCCGAGTCCTCGGAACCGGAGCGGCTTTTTTTCTCCCCGAAACACGTTTTTGCGAGATTAGCCAGTTTAGCTCGTATTTAATATGCACAGACGGGCGCGCGGTGCTAAATAGCATGCTTTTCTGCTTCATCAGTGCAATCTTTAGCCTGCAGCTCCTGCCTGCTTGTCTGCCTGCCTAATGCCCGCAGTGGGGCGGCCCGCTGTGCAGCCAGAGCCGCTCGCTGCACAGCCGTTTCTGTGGTGTCGAGTACAATTCTACATCCTTTATTAATATACCGTGGGCTTTTAAACTTGCTCGATTGAATGCATTTACTGTGCATGTATATATATATATATATATATATATATATATATATATATATATATGCTATGTATGTGTACCTGATTGTGTGTGTGTGGTGTGCATTTCCTCTCTTCCAGGTTGCGCCTTTGTCAAGTTCTCCACACACACCGAGGCTCAGTCTGCAATCAGCGCCCTCCACGGCAGCCAGACCATGCCAGTAAGTACAGCTCCTGTACACACACACACACACACACACACACACACACACACACACACACACACCGTGCATGAGTTTTGAACTCGACTGTAAAGTTTAAATCAATTTACAGAAAGTGCAACCACCCTCGTAAATACCACAGAGACAGTCAGAAATAGAGTGTCTGTCTCTTTAATTAACACAGTACTTTTTACAACCCCCCCCCCCCCCCTCCAAAAAAAACAAAAAAACATTCCAAATCTAATTTCCAGATAAAACTGTTTAGGATGATAATTGAATTTCGGGCGAGTCATCAATCAGTAGTTCTGCTTGCATAATCAGTGAATATAACTCCAGTGTGAGATTACATTTGCTCGTTATGTAAGCGCACCGTGTCCTCTGGATTTTTTTTTTTCCTCCTCTCCCCGCGTATTGGATTTACTACGAGCACGGAAGCCGAGCGAGCTCATCTGTATGTGCGCCTCGTTCGGGCGAGCTCGCCGTCTACACACACACACACACACACACACACACACACACACACACACACACACGATGGTGTCCACATTTTAAAAAGCGACTCGTATACTCCGCCCCTCCGCCGCCGAATGGAGTCGTCCTCCGCGACCCGGTGGTCACGTCCCGCGTCCTACAGTATAGACGCTGCTTAAGCACTCGTTTTTTTAAAAGTTTTTAGTGTTTTTTTAGTTTGGGGTGAACCAGGGGACCCTGAACTCACCGCCACCTCGTTGTGTTTCACTGTACCGTTTCATTTATTAATGGCCGCCGACGTGCGGGATGGAAGGACTCGAAGCCAGCTGAGACATTTTGGCGCAACCCTCCGAGTCAATCTAAGTGCAAATGACTGCGGGTCATGAGGAAAGACTCTGGATGTCCCCTCTCCATAGATACCCTCCTCTCTCTCTCTCTCCCTCTCTCTCTCTCCATCCCCCTATCCACGCTAGCTCTCTGCCCTCACTCGTCTCTCTTTGGCAGCCTCTCGGGATATTAGGCAATAGACTTGTTTACTCCACCTTTCACCACATTGGCTGCTGAATTATTCATCTAACTATAAGCAGGGGGCAGAAGGGAGGGGAGTTGGAGTTGGAGAGAGAGAGAGAGAGAGGGAGAGGGGGCCGAGGGAGAATGAGTGAATGGACAGGATTTATACCTCCTGCTCTGGTAAATTGATTATAGAAATCTGATCAGCATTTCATATCCTGTGGCTGCCTGGAGGAGAGGACACAGTGTGCCTGCCTCGCCGAGATTAGCGGACCACCGGTGGGCCATTTCGCCTCAGTAGGACGGCGCTATTCAGAGGGTCCATCAATGGAGGGGCGAAGATCCCCGAGAAGAAAAAATAAAAAACGTGGGCCGTGCAACCTGGAATCCGTTGGAGTTTGTGTTGATTTGCGTTTTCTGAGTTGCGGCTTCGAAAATAAGTCACGTACAAGTACATTGAAGGAATGAATGAATAAATATTCTTCGGGATGCATTAAAGATATGAATGCATGAATAAAGGAATGGGAGGAAAGAAAACAGATCGTTGACAGCAACATCACAGGATACACACTGAACCTATAAAGGGAATCCTTTGCCAGTTGTAAGCAATAATCTCTTTCCTATTTCTCTGGGGTTTATAGGAATTATGTAAAAAATATTCTAATGAACAAACCATATATATATATATATATATATATATATATATATATATATATATATATTTAAAAAATATATATATATATAGTATATTGCCTTTGGAATGTATCACATTATGTATGGATATATATATATATATATATATATATATATATATACATATATACATATATATATATATATATACATATATACATATTGTATGGCCTTATATATATAAATAAATATATATATATATATATACATATATATATATATATATACATATGTGATACATAACAATATATTATGTCTACGTATACATATAGACATAATATGAATATATTTATATAGACATGAATATATATATATATATATATATATATATATATATATATATATATATATATATATATATATATTCATTTATTAGGCAAGGGAATCTCAAGGCACTTCTCGCTTGGATTCAGAGGGCTGCGACGTGTTTATGAAACGGTTATCGATTCATCTCGACGCATCAAAAATCTGTCCGTACGTTATTAATTCAGTTTTGGTTGTGACTCTCTTCTCTTTGTTAAACACTGCCTGTTTGAACAATCGGTAATTGTCTCCCGTTACCTTTCTGTTCATTCAATATGAGTAACTAATGGAAGAGCTGCGTCAACTGGAGGGTTGCATATCCCAGCGTCGCAAAGAGAACATAAAGAGGAAATGAATACAAAATGTGCAGCATCCTCGTGGGGAAAACATGCCGACGTCAGCATGTTTTGAGTCATTTTGACACGACGAGCTGTTTTTATTCCCGAATAAACAATACAGACGTCTTTTGGAACAGGAGACGAAGCATTCAGCTCTCGTACTAAAACTTTACATTGTGAAAATACACGTACAGATAAAGGATGTCCACACGTGGTGTGATACTTACATCCTTCAATACCTTAGCTTTGGTTTGCTAACGTTTTGTCCGTTGTTGTGTCTCGGTTCCAAAGTGGGAAAAAGCTCTGGTTCTCAATGTGTGTAGGGCCGAAAATACAAAAAGAAAGTGTTGTGTGGAAGAAGAAGTTTAATGCTTCCATACGTTAGCTTGTTTTATTATAGTTAGCCGAGCTTAGAAGGAAACAAACCTGTGTTTACGTCTGTTGCGTTCAGGGACCACGATAAGCAGCGGGAAACATGGTGTCCTTGAATGATTACAGACGATCGAAACGTTGAGAATTTACTTTTAAATGTCATATGTATATATATATATATATATATATATATATATATATATATATATATATATATATATATATATTAGAGTGAGACTCAGGCCCCGTATTTCTGTCCAAAACTGATCTGAGTCCGAGAGACTTGTGACCGACTCGAACCCGACAGCCTTTTTTTTTTTTTTTTTAAACGTCCCAACTAACCTTCGCCCCGGAGAGATGACCGTGACTCAAGCCCAGCCAATGGCGTCGCTCGCCGGGCGTTGGGGTGCACTGAATATTAACACTGCGGCTAACTACAGCCGTTTGATAGATCTACTGCCAATCCCCCAAAGCATGAGCACTGGCTTCTTAGGGTTTATGAGTGCACACACACACACACACACACACACACACACACACACACACACACACACACACGCACACACGCACGCATGCATGTGTGAGCATACATAAACATGTACAAACAGAAGCACTTTGTGGCTAGTGCATTTGCATTATCACACACACACACACACACACACACATACTCTTTCTGTATTGCGCCGCTCTCTGTTTCACTGTCACGGGCTCGTACAGCCACAGGCTCGGGTCAAAGGCTCCCTGACTGATCTTATTTTCCAGCTCGGAGGACTCGAGCTGAATACATTGGTGTTATTCACGTGGGGTGGGGGGGGTGGGGGGGGGCATTTTGCATGTATTGTGTGAGTGAGTCGGGGGCAGAGACGAGGAAATCCTCATGGAGGGCGAGTGCACGCACCTGCAGAGTTTATATGCATGCAGAAATATATTTTACGTATGAATGTGCGGGGGAGCGTTCGCATTTCCCCGTGTATACGTATCTCAATGAAAAATGATCCGCCAATAGCTATAACTACAACATGATGTCGCCGTGTATGAAGGATGATAGCGAGGCAGTGCAAGTGTGTGAATTATGGGAGTGCAGCGGCAGGTCACATAGAAGACCTTGGCTGGATCTCCATCACACCCTAACACGTCATATTTCAAGCATGCATGCATCCTCCTCGCGTACACACAGCGCCACCATTTCTCAGCTTTCACACACACACACACACACACACACAGAATCACACTGCTATAGTTGTGGATAGGAGGCTCAATTAAACATTTAAACGCAAGAGCTGTAAAGCAAATTGCCAGGATTCTGCAGGGACGTGTAGGAAGTAAGTCCCGGGACAGAAGTATACCAAGACGAGAGTGTGTGTGTGTGTGTGTGTGTGTGTGTGTGTGTGTGTGTGTGTGTGTGTGTGTGTGTGTGGGTGGGGTTGCAGGTCAGTTCCGTAGTTTATTCACTCCACATCCACATCGTCCGAGCCGGGGTTCGAGTCACTTTCAGCTGACAGTGGAACAGTGGAGCGGGATGATGGAAGGATGAGAGTAGAACAAAGGAAAGCAAATGAGGTAAAGTTTGCATAAAAGAGAGCGAGCCGGATGATGGAGAGCGAAGAGAGGAGCAAAGACGCTTTTAAAAGAAGAAAAAAAAGAGGATAAAAATGCATCCAAATGTGATTCCCCATCTGCTGGAGCTCCTCTATTGCTCCAGACAGAGAACACATGCACGTGCTAGGATTTAATACCCAGCAAGACACAGTGTTTTAATGATAAAAATTAAAGGTGGAAAGGCAACAAACGAAAAAAAAGAGAACATCAGATCCAGAAGTACATAAATGCTGCTTTATGTCAGAAGACGGTAATGACCTCATTGTGCATTCAATGAGATGCAGAGTTTTAATGTCACTATTTCACAAGGATGATGCATATTTGCGCCGCTACTCATTAAACAGTGTTCTGCCTTTATATTTTTAAAGTTAACGTTGATTGTTTACGATCTGTCATCTCCACCACAAGTATTTCTACCCGGGCAATTTACATTCTAATAACCTAATAGATTACAGTCATCCATTATTTTACAAGCCCGGCTCAAAGAAGATGTGTATTTATGATTCCATGGGTGGTAATGCATTATCACCGCAATAAGCGCAGCATAGTATTATGCAAGGGACATAAATTATAAGCCGCGTATACTGTATATATGCATCGATATATGCAGCTCAGTGGGGGCGAAATGGATAACTCATAATTTTAAAGTACTGAATATATGACGCCATTTGTTGTGGAGGAAGAGGCAGCTTTAGTGGCAATACATTATGATTAAAAGAGTCGGCTTTTTGTTTGTTTGTTTCTTTCTTTCTTGCAGACACTGATGAAAAAGAGTCTTTTGTAAGGATGCTGAAATCGTGTTTATCGGGAAGACGGGATGTTTTTCTTCATTTTAATTGTAGCGCTCGCAGGGTCTGAATCATAGTTCGACTAACCCGAGCAGACCGGGACGCCATTAAGGTCACGTGACGCGTGAAGATAATACGGATATATAGTAATACAGGATCGGGCTCCACCGCGCACTAATGCAAGCCGGCACGTGTTTAGCGTGTACGAAGTACGGGATGAGTAGATACGGGAAGGAAGTGGAATTAGACTTTTCCTTTTCCTCTTTTGAATCTCCGTAGTGTCTTTTTTTTTTTAAATACATTTTTTTATCCTCCCTGTTTAACTCCCCTTCCTTCAGCGTAGCTCTCTAGGCAGCTGCGAGCCGCCCCGGCCGGGGGGGATTCTGCTCACACATGGCAGCTTAAAAATTTAATGAGACTTTTACTTCACACTTCAGATTCTACTCACTGATATCCTGACGGGTCTAACTGGGGGGAAACCTAGGGAGATAAACAAATGTGGCATCGGATGCTTAGCCGATAAGCCGTCCGATTCGGGGGTCCTCTGCAGAACCAGTGGGAGGGCAAAGTCGGTGTATAGACCTCTCGTAGAAAAAAGAAAAAAAGAAAAAGCGTTGCAGAGAGTGGGATGTACATGCAAGAGTGTGAAAGAGAACGGCACAAGGCTCCTCTTGTACGACGAGGCATGCCAATTCACAACAAACCGTGTTTCTATCATTCAAGCAGGCGCAGAAAGGAGGATGACTTCAGTATTCACGTACACTCAGATTATATAATTACCTAATAATGGGAGAAGCAGAGCAGTGACACACAACTCTTATTACCGAGCTATTAAAGGGCACTAGGTAGCTCTTTAATAGCTTCTTCTTTCTTTTTTGATGCTGTGAGAAAGAGCTATTTATATGGACTGGCACATCTCTTCTGTATTCCGGTGCTGCGCTGCCCCTGTCCTGCTCTCTCTCAATGTTAAACCTCATAATAAAGTTAATGATGCGGATAGTAAAAGAGGAAAAAAAAGGACACAACAGACAAACCTTAAACCTGTAACCGTGCCAAAGTTAACCTTGAAGTGACTGAGCAGTTCACACTCCGGCGACTTTAGCCCTGATTTTTTTCTTCTTTTGCTCGGCCAATGAGAGCGCGAGACACGAAGGCGTCGACCGCGTGACACACAGGTGTCAAACACGAGGCCCGTGGGCCGAATTCGGCCCGCCACGTCAGTTTACGGCGGCTTGAAAGACATATGATCACCTTTTCTTCAAGAAATTGAAGAAAAATATCCAGTGCTTTTATTTTTAAGGTTTCAAACTAAATGGATTTATGTTATAATATTACAGACATTTTAATTTGATGTGGCCCCTGATGGCTTGAAAGACATATGGTCACCTTTTCTTAAAGAAATCGAAGAGAAATATCCTGTGCTTTTATTTTGAAGGTTTTAAACTAAATGGATTTATGTTATACTATTAGTGACATTTTAATTTGATGTGGCCCCTGATGGCTTGAAAGACATATGGTCACCTTTTCTTAAAGAAATCGAAGAGAAATATCCTGTTCTTTCATTTTGAAGGTTTCAAACTAAATGGATTTATGTTATAATATTAGAGACATTTTCATTTTATTTGACCCCTGACGGCTTGAAAGACACACAACCAGCTTTTCTTCAAGAAATTGAAGAAAAATATCCCATGCTTTTATTTTGAAGGTTTAAATTAAATGCATTTATGTAATAATATTAGAGACATTTTGATTGTATATAGCCCCTGATGGCTTGAAAGACACACAATCGAAGAAAAATATCCTGTGCTTTTATTTTGAAGGTTTCAAACTAAATGGATTTATGTTATAATATTAGAGACATTTTCTTACGTACAATATTTCTTCACGGAAAAAAAACAACAATCAAATGCAAAAAGAGTTATAGTAGTAGTAGTTTATACAGTGTTACGGTTACTACCGGCCCTTTAAGAGGGAAGTCGTGATGCTGATGTGGCAACACGGTGAAAATAACTTTGACGCCCATGCCGTAACAGGAACAACTTTTTTCTCGCCTCGTGGGACTCGGAGGCTCACGTTCCCGAGGCGAGGCAGCGAGTTGTTTGTGCGTCGCGTGAACTTGGCGTTGAGGAAGGCGGCGGTGCAGAAAGCGCATCTCTAATACACGATGTCGTTCCGCCCTCTTGTTGCTGTTGTCGTCGAGTCACGCAGAGCTCCTAATGAGCGGGAAAAGTGTTGTTCCACTTGCGACATGATGGCTCTCGCAGCGAGAAGCAAAACAATTAGTCACTCAGCTGGACAGAGTACAGATGTCAGCCGGCTTGACAGTCTGACAATTAGTCCGTCAGCCGGTTAGCCGACCATCTCGCCAACCGGCCTGCCAGAGAGTCAATCACTCAACTAACCGGGCAGTCGGCCATTTAGTCAGGCGTCCAACCAACCAACTGGCCTCTCACCTACAATCCTTCAAACCCGGCGGCTTAGGGGGGAATATTGAGGGAAAAAAGTGGGGAGACAGAGAGGATGAAATCTATACGCTAGAATTGAAAGGTCCAGAGCCTGTCTTTGAGGATCTGTGTGGACGTCTTGATGAGCAGAACCTGGGAGACCTGCAAGGAAAGGAAACATACAAATATTATTTTATTTTTTTATAAGGCAAATGACAATACGTAGACATAAGAACTAGAGGACGACGAAGTCAGAGTATAGAGAAAAATAAGGAATAAATACAAATAAATATATAAAAATGCATGTGTACATGTGTGCATCAGAAAGTCAGAGTATTGAGAAAAATAATGAATAAATACAAATAAATATATAAAAATGCATGTGTACATGTGTGCATCAGAAATTCAGAGTATTGAGAAAAATAATGAATAAATACAAATAAATATATAAAAATGCATGTGTACATGTGTGCATCAGAAATTCAGAGTATTGAGAAAAATAATGAATAAATACAAATAAATATATAAAAATGCATGTGTACATGTGTGCATTAGAAAGTCAGAGTATTGAGAAAAATAATAAATAAATACAAATAAATATATAAAAATGCATGTGTACATGTGTGCATTAGAAAGTCAGAGTATTGAGAAAAATAATAAATAAATAACAAAAATATATAAAAAGACGTGTACATGTGTGCATCAGAAAGTCAGAGTATTGAGAAAAATAGAAAATAAATAAAAATAAATATATAAAAATGCATGTGTTAATTATTCTATTATTTTATTTTTTATTTTTTATTTAAAGAAACAACATACTTTGTTGATGGCACATGTATATGTATGAGTGTATGCATGTACATGGAATTAAATTGGTTTCCAGGCAAGGAAAAATAAAAATAGAAATGAATTAAGATGAATTAACTCATCAATAAGATGAGTGGTGTCATGTTTGTAAAAATATAGTGAACGATGCCCAGACGTAGTGGAGTTCTGTTGTGTTGTGAGTGATAGATGAGGTGACTTTTTCCATCGAAGTATATTTTGAAATTCACAACATACAAACATTAAAAGGAATCATGGTATAGTAATACAGCCCTCCACCCTCAAATAAATAAATACCCCTTTAGCCCTTCAGAATGCCCCCACCCCCTCCCCCAACCTTCAATCCAGCCAACCAGTCACCACAGTTATTGACAATCGCGCATCAATTTCGGGGGGCCTCTTATCGTGACTGACACGCGACCTTTCGGCACTGTCAGATCAGAGTAATATTTCGGCCTTTTATATGGATCGATCGGCCGGTTTGGGGGGGGGGGGGGGGGGCGCAGAGGGAAGAAGAGGCGGAGCGCACAAAAGGTCAACTGTAGTGCTAAATCATTTGAAGATTCTTAATGAAGGGTGTGTGGCAGACACACCTGCCGCTTCATTATCGGGCTGCCGAAAGAGGTAATGGTGTTGATTAGGGGATGGCTAGTCGGAGCCACGGGGAGGGAAGAGGGAGGGTAAACAGAGGGGGAGAGCGGGGGAGAGAAATTGCCCTAAAAAGCCACATTTTCTCTGAAGAACACTCACAGCAAGGTCAATAGTAACCACCGATTGCCGCTCTTATTGCACATTGCAGATCTCTTAACCTTATCTCTGGGGAGGAGCACCAAGGTTACATATATGTACTCTACCGCACAGCGGGGGGGGGGGGGGGGGGGGATATAAAGTATTTATGTCATGCACAGCGAGGTCGCTCCGCTGCCCCGAGTGACTTTGTACATGTCAAACACTGATTGTAAAAACGGAAGGTTTCCGTCCACACGTCCGCCTCCAGAGCCGCGCGCTCAATAAGCGGAATATCTTTATTCTGCACATATCTGTCGGCTGCGTGTTCACGGATGCCGGCCGCACAATGAGAAGATGCTCCCGCCATAATGCAAATGTGCAGCGACGCCGCGGCTAGAATGCTCAAGAAGAAACCAAAACTCTGACGTGCAATTAGAGATATTGATAACACCGGTTGTTGTTGTTGCTGTTGTTGTTGTTGTTGTTGTTAATCAACACAGCGTACGAGGGAATCAGGAATGATAACCATCAGCGTTCCTCATGCTCTTGTATTTTTAAGCCGGTGTGTTTCGCGGCTGCCTCTAAAGCGTGGTAAATCCAAACAGCCACACATGCAAATGATCTACCGAAGTGGGTCAGAGCCTTTTGGGGATGAGATGCTGTAACGCCGCTGTTGCCTGACTGAGCAAGTGTTCGCATTAAAAGTGCTAAATCTGAAAAACGCAGGGCACTAGTGCGGTGCCCGTCTAAAAAAGAAAAACATGCCGGTTCAGAAAGGGATGAACCGCCGGCCCCCGCGGGGTTGATGCCTGCAGCTTTTCTCGAGAAGCGCTCATGCGAACGACTTCACACTCAACTCTGTACTTGCCATGGTCCGGAGGAAAAACACCTGGCATTGTTAGTTTTTACCCGCGTTACTCAACGGTTTTACCTCAGAAAAAGGTTTTGAGACCTTCTGCCAACGCCAACAGTTCACAGTCAGAGAGGGAAAAGTAAAGCCAGCCAGCATCTCCCCCAAAGATCACTAAATCCATCGCAGGTCATTTCCTACTGGGCGTATTGGTCTCTTGGGTGGAACTAAAGTAGAAAATTGATTTATTTAGCATATTTTGGTTAGCAGTAATATTATTAGTGTTTTAAATTAGTATCAATTAATAAACAGGTTAAATATACACTCTAGTTTGATTCAGCTTACACTCGGCTACATGCTCATTACACTCAAGTCACAGAGGCATTAGGCCCCGCCCCTTCAGCTGCACATTGCATTGATGGTTTATTCAAAGTGTATTGATATTGAATGTGTCGCTTTGCCAAATTGCACCAAATTCGACATTGCACCCCCTTATAACCCCAGCATTGCACCCCCTTATAACCCCAGCATTGCACCCCCTTATAACCCCAGCATTGCACCCCCTTATAACCCCAGCATTGCACCCCCTTATAACCCCAGCATTGCACCCCCTTATAACCCCAGCATTGCACTCCCTTATAACCCCAGCATTGCACCCCCTTATAACCCCAGCATTGCACCCCCTTATAACCCCAGCATTGCACCCCCTTATGTCCCCCGCATTGTACCCCTTATAACCCCAGCATTGTACCCCTTATAACCCCAGCATTGCACCCTTATGTCCCCAGCATTGCACCCTTATAACCCCAGCATTGCACCCCTTATAACCCCAGCATTGCACCCCTTATAACCCCAGCATTGCACCCCCTTATGTCCCCAGCATTGCACCCCCTTATAACCCCAGCATTGCATCCCCTTATAACCCCAGCATTGCACCCCCTTATAACCCCAGCATTGCACCCCCTTATAACCCCAGCATTGCACCCCCTTATGTCCCCAGCATTGCACCCCCTTATAACCCCAGCATTGCACTAGAGTAGCTCTAGAGACACACTGACTGACTCTTTGATTGATTGTTGATTGTGTGTTGCCTTTAAAATGCAGGTTAAGTCTCCATGCTGTTTATCTTCTGATTTTCAGTTCTCTCTGCCCCCCCAGGGAGCCTCCTCCAGCCTGGTGGTCAAGTTTGCCGACACGGACAAGGAGCGCACCATCAGACGCATGCAGCAGATGGTCGGGCAGTTTGGCATCTTCAACCCGGCCATCGCTCTTCCCTTCAGCACCTACAGTACTTACGCACATGCGGTGAGTTGGACAAGACACACGTAGCACACACACAATGTGTCCGCACGTGGATGACTTCATGCACGATAAAATAATAATACAGCAGATGATGAAACTTCTCGGTGCATTTTTACAGGTTTACTCACCGGATCTGAAACAGTCCTTTAATCTGCTGTAATCGTTTTTTTATGATGTCATCAATATCTTTGCGTTTGTGAAAGGTATCGCCGGTAATGATGAACCCGCGGAGAATTACGGCCGGACTGCCCTCGGCTCCACGGAGCGTCTCAGCGCCTCCCTGCTCACGGTTTTAGTTTTACGGCCCGCGAGTCGAGCGCTCCGGTCCGCTCTCGTGGCGTCACTTTCCCCCCGGAGCCGGCGGCTTTTTTAAAGGCGAACCGCCACATCGCCGGGAGATGGAGGCGGAGGACGGGGGAAATCCTGTAAATCCTAGATGAGATCAGCAAAAAACAACGGAGGCATTCAGTAACTCGGGTAGCATGGAGGCGCTAACCCTGGTTACCCGAGCTAACCCTAGTTACCCTAGCTAACCACAGTTACCCTAGCTAACCCTAATTACCCTAGTTACCCTAGCTAACCCTAATTACCGTAGCTAACCCTAGTTATTCCTAGTTACCCTAGCTAACACCAATTACTCTAGTTACCCTAGCTAACCCTAATTACTCTAGTTACCCTAGCTAATCATAGTTATCCTAGCTAACCCTAGTTAATCCTAGTTACCCTAGCTAACCCTAGTTACCCTAGTTAATCCTAGTTACCCTAGCTAAACCTAGTTAATCCTAGTTACCTTAGTTAACCCAAATTACCCTATTTACCAGAGCTAACCCTAGCTTACACATATTGCTCAATAACACAGGACGTCTAGCACTGAAATCTGTAGTTCATAGTTTATAATATCTCGTCTTGCATACATGTTTATAGCAGGTTCAATATAAAGAAGACATTGAAGACAACAGAATAGCAATATGTATATATACAATATAAAAAAACGACAACAGTGACAATGCATTTGGGATTTGCACTTGTTCCTGTGTTTTGACTTGGTCGAGATTGTCCTGAGTGAGAGTCACCACCATCATCACCATCACCATCATCATCACCATCATCATCATCATCACCATCATCATCACCATCACCATCATCATCACCATCATCATCATCATCATCACCATCATCATCACCATCACCATCATCATCACCATCATCATCATCATCATCACCATCATCATCATCATCACCATCACCATCATCATCATCATCATCACCACCATCATCACCATCACCATCATCATCACCATCATCATCATCATCATCACCATCATCACTCTCATCAGCACCGCTCCTTCGTCCACTCGTCCTCGTAAAGCAGTGCTGCTACGCTACCCGCAGCACGTAGTCACACGCACACACACACACACACACACACACACACACATTTAGTGAGCTTGTACCCTCCGATGCCTTCACCCCCCCCCCCCCCCCGCCCACTGTAACCCCCTCAGGGCATGGCACCATACACAGGCAGCAGACCCACGGCTCTTTGATGAGTTCAGACAGCCTCTGCAGCCCCTCTCACCATGCTACCCCCCCACCCCCACCCCCTCCTCTACCTTCTATCACGCTGCTCCCCTCCCTCCCCCACGCCATCCCTCCCTCCCTCCGGGCCCATGAGATGCTTCAGGGGTCCACAGTTGAGTCAGAATATTCCATGGGCAACTTATCTGCACACAAAGTTTCCTCTTCTCCGCCGAGATGGAGCACACACACACGCACACACACACGCACGTGCACGTACACCCTCACGTGCGCGCGCTTACACTAAAACACAGCCTACTTGAAGCCGGCTGAAATGAATTAAAGTAAAAGCTTTCCCTCCAGAGATAAAAAACCTGGTCCTCTGTCAAAACACACTGCATAAATACACATAAACATCAGCCCGGTATTTATTTACAGAGAACACATTTGTTTCCCCCCTCCACCACCACCCGCACTTATACGTGAACGTTAAAGTCCCATGTATTTTTTTCGCGTGTTATTTTTTAAATGCCAGGATTAATTGTCGACGTTAGCCAGGTCTTGGGGGGCTTTTTTCTCTTCTTCTTCTTCTTCTCTCTCTCTCTCTCTCTCTCTCTCTCTCCATTCCCCTCATTTTCACATCACAGCCGTGGGACCCAGTGTGAAATGTGCAAATTGACCATCCCAGAGTAATTGCGAAGGCCATCTCTTGTGCTCTCCTCCCCAGTAAAACTCCCACCTTCATTACCATTCATGAAATGCAGCCCTTTTCCACAGTAAAATGTGGAGAAATGCAAATGTTTAAGGGGCTGGCGGTCTGCGGGGAGACCATTGTGGGCCCGCTCAGGTTGGCCATGACTCTTATTTACTGTGGCAGAGACCCGTGTCCACTCATACAGAAGCACACAAGAGCGTACGCACACACACGCGCCGCGCGGAAAATTTTCTCTCCTTCGCCCGCTCTCTCTCTCTCTTTCTCTCTTTCATACACATGCATATATAATATGACAAAGAGCAGGACGGTGCGAGGAAATTTAGTTTTAAAGGGAAAGTAACAAGGGCGCCGAGGATACTTCGGCATTAGAGAGAATCAATTACCATTAAATCTAAAAGGAGAAATTGTACGTATGTGGTGTCGCGACGCGAAGATTATATACAGCCTGAGCGGCGTCGGCGAAGGTGAGACTCTCCTTGTGTTGTGAATCTGCGGCTGCCATGTACCTGCATGCATATAATGAATTTAGAAGAAAAAAAATAAAGCGAGTCGCACGGAGAGAAACTCGGAGGAGAAAACGCAACCTTGGAGATAAACTTTCGATGGAGTAATAAGTGCACAAGAGGCAGTAATGGATTATCATAGCTGCGGCTAAATACTTATTCAATGAGTTTGAACGCGAGTTCAGACCGCTAGGTACGCAATAACGTGGAAGAAAAGGGGAGAAATGCTAGTTATCTTTTAGTGTGGGTGTCCTGCTTGTGCCGCGGTTATGATTACATTACTGCATGTTTACGATGCAGCCACCGGGAATGTGCCGGAGTGATACGGCATAATGGTTCTTCAATGCGAGATAAACTGCACATACCCCCCCCCCCCCCACCCCCCTTCCCAAACGGGTTAAAAAAAAAATCGGGCAGAGAAAGAAGAAAAAAAAGGACGTTTATCTCCAAAGACACACTGCTCGTTCGCCCACTCTCTCCGTACACACCGGCCAAGAGAAGAGGAGGTGGCACCTCAAAGAATACAGACGTAGGGCGAGATGGTATATATAGAGAGAGAGAGAGAGCTCTAACCAAGAGAGTACAGTAAATGGTGGATTCAGAGAGCTACCTCTCCACTACAGCACGGGATGGGATTAGAGAGTTGAGCTGACAGCCACTAAATTGGATTTTAGTCAAACCAGGAGAAGGAGGGGGCCACGAACACAAATTGGAGGGGGTACAACACTGACAACATATGCCAAAAAATGAGAAATGTGCCATCTTCACAGATAGACACAGATACCGGCGTGCTCTGACAGGAGACATCCTATTTGCAAAAAGGTGATTTCATAAAACACAAGCGAGGAAAAGGAGGGGGGGGGGAGGTGGGGTGGGGGGGAGCGAGATTCCTTGTTTCATTCCGGCGTTAGCAGAGTGATAATAGTCCTCGCGTGAATCGCTGAGTGCAAGTAATAAAAAAAACAGCTTTTATTACCTCTCGTGCCCCCCCCCCCCCTTCAAGACACAAACATCATATTTGTACACGATCAGATTTGATTCAAGTCACTTTCACTCAGGCCCCCCTCTCTCTCTCTCTCTCTCTCTCCCTCTCTGTGTGAAGACAGCCATTTTAGCTTCCCTCGGTCCCCCCCCTTTTTTTTTTTTAGGTGGAGGAGGACTGCACGCTGTGTCAGGAGGAACACCGGAGGAGTTTCTACATTTTAAAAGGCGCCTCCGGGCACCGCCCCTCCCCCATCACCCCTCCGCTCGCCTTTCCCCCGCCCCTCCCCCTCCAAAAAAAAAAAAAGAAAAGATGCATCGGACTGAGCGTGAGATAGATAAATGAGAGGGAGAGGAAAATGGTTTAACTTGGCGCTGATGGTGACAATGTGTGGGCGGATGAGAGGGAGGATGATGACTGTAAAACTCACATTAGGAAACATCTCCCCCTGTTGGAGGGACCGGCGCACACGAGAGAAACCACGGTAACGGATTACTGCATCATTTAGCTGTGCTGTAAAGCTCACGCGTGTGTGCGTGTGTGTGTGTGTGTGTGACCTGCTTTAGCTGTATTATACTCATGAGGACGAGCTCTACACACACACAGTGTATCACATGGGGAGTTGGCGAAGTGTGGGGGGGGGGGGGGGGGCTATTCAAATCCTGATGTGGAAATACAGCCCGCCCGCATGGGGGTAACAAACGAGGCCCTTGAGCTCCGGTCCTCTGTCTTCAGTCTCTTAGTTCACCTCATTGACCTACTGTCTCCCTCGCTCTCTCTCGTTTGATCAACCTTTGTCACCCTCTCTCTCTCTCTCTCTCTCTCTCTCTCCAGCTTTACGCACCTCTTTGTCTCTCTCTCTCTCTCTTCCTCTCTCTCTCGTCCATCCCCGGCCGGTTGGGCTATAAGGGGTCACATGTGACAGAGCCGAGAGTCAGCGAGTCACAGAGCAGCGCTATAGAGATAATTGCCATGTGATAAAGAGGTGATTGCCTGCTGGCACCAGGGGAGAGTAATGCCATCAGGTTGCAATAAAAAAGCAGATGTCTGACACTAAATGAATGCCGCTGGAGCCCGGGCAACTTTCTTTTTTCTCGCTCCCTTTCATCTCCCCAGCGCTTTCTCTTTTGTCGTCGTCGTCGTCCCCCCCACACACACACACACACACACCCTCCTCCCGCCGCCCCCTTGTTTCTTCCCCCTCATCCTTTTCTTTTCAAGGGTGAAGCGGGAAAAGGTTGCGTCTGTGAAGATGAAGACTCAGTTCTGCTCGTTCCGCCGCGGAGACGTTCGCTATCTCGCCGGGGTCGGCGCATAAATAAAGGGAAAACGGGAATGGCTTTTTTTGAATTTAATGCCTTTTGTAATTTCCGAATAAGAAGGAGAGAGAGAGGAGAAGAAGAAGAAGAAGGAGAAGAAGGAGAAGAAGAAGAAGAAGAAGAAGAAGAAGAAGAAGAAGAAGAAGAAGAAGAAGAAGAAGAAGAAGAAAAAAGAAGCGTGCGCATGAGAAAAGTAAAAAATGAAGGAATTTTTTAATATCTGTCAACATAACCGCTCCAATCTTTTTTCTTCGTCTATTTTTTTTTCTTCCAGAGCCAGTTTGTATTAACCGCTGCATTCCGGCGTAATTATATGCTCGGGTTTCCAATTTGCTGAACTTGAGTTTTGTAACGAAGCGTCAATGAATGCCAAAGTTGTTATCCGTGACAGTCTGACGGATGGCTTTAAGGATTGCATTATCCCAAACATGCACAGGGAAGAGAGGGGCCTCCGTCATGACCACGTCCAGGCCGGGGTCTCGTATCAGTCCACACGGCCCTCAGCCAATGGGCTGCGAGAATCAGAAGTCCCCAAAAAAGAAAATACAGTGAGTGGTGTGACAGTGTATTTATTCTGTACCACCAGCCCAGTCAGACCCTTCATCCTGAAGTCAGACCCCGCTCACATCCTAATAGGAGTGTGTGTGTGTGTGTGTGTGTGTGGGGGGGCCTCTTTGTTTGTTTCCGTGTCGTTGCTTTTGTTTAGTTTTTCTCTCGCTCCTTTTTTTTCTCCCCGCTGTCTTTCGCCGCGATGGCCCCTCCCGAAAAGACTCAATTCATCTTGTTCGGGGGGAAAAAAAAGAAAAAAAAGAAAACGGACGATTTTCCCGTTCGTCACGTTGGGAATTATGCAAATGGAAGAAAGGAGTTAATAGATAGCCGAGGCGAAGGCACGCGGACTAATGGATGAGATGCCAGCGCCGGGCATTCTACAGCGGGACAGCCACTTTCAGGTTACCTGACAGGGGCACTGAGGGAAAATAATTGGCTTTTTTTTCTTCCTTTTCTTTTTTTGCGTCGCAGGGTCCCCATGCAAATACCAGCAAAGTGGCGTTCTATACCTCCGGCGTCTCACAACGCCGTCATTAGGGCCAGCGGCAGAGGAGTTTGATTTGGGGCTCGTTCGAGTCGTTCTCGGGCCACGGCGGCCATGCAGTATTAAACAGATGCACGGAGGCTTCGGGGGTCAGAGGCTGGAGAGAGAGAGAGAGAGAGAGAGAGAGAGAGAGAGAGAGAGAGAGAGAGAGGGTCCATTCCCAACTCCAATCCACTGGTTCGCCCCCATGCAACAGGACAATCTGTAGCCTACTATAATGGATTTTGGATGGGGAGAATTTAAGAGTGCAGAAACTGTGTGTGTGTGTGTGTTTGTGTGTGTGTGTGTGTGTGTGTGTGTGTGTGTGTGAGTGTGTGTGTGTGTGTGTGTGAATCGGTGCATGAATAAACACTCTGTGGGCAGCAATAACACAGTTCCAGCTCTCGCTTCGTGCTCAGTGGAAATGCAGAGTGAATGAAGGACTATTGATTTTATCTCCTGTTTTTTTTCCCAACGCGTGAAGATCAACTGCCTTTTTTCAATCCTCTGACTCACGTTACTACCGTAAGATTGTTTTTCATGACTCGTGGCTTTTGTTTCAGTGACTCCTCGACAACAACAAAAAAACTGACGTGTAGCAACACACACACACATAAACACACGGTGTTTGTCTCTAAAAATAACTTTTTCAATAACCGGTCATTTGATGACGTTCCGGACCCATTTTTCCGATTTGCGTGAAGTTTGACAATCTGCGAAGGAGAAAGAAGAAGACGAAGAAGGAAGAAAAAAAAGAGGCGCAAACCCTTCTGCAAAGTTTTCCTGTTCGCCGAGCACAGAGATAATGTCCACATGTCAAAGTCTTGATTTGTATGAGCCCGACAGACAGCTATTAAATCGTAGCTGCAGCTGGTGACAGGCCTCCTGCTGGGAGGATTGACAGATCCACTAAACATAGGTTGACAGGCTTCTTTTTTCTTCCCTTTCTTTTATTCCGCTCTACTTTCTCTGTACTTGCCATGCACTATCCATCCATCAACCACCACATGCATCCATGTTCTACCTTTGCTACGTTCCTCTCTCTCTCCCTCCAACTCGTCTCTGTCCGACTCCTTCTCAACTTGCTATATTTTTCATTACCATCTGTCCTCCCCTCACTTCATGTTCTCTCTCACTCTCTCTCTCTCTCTATCTCACACCCCATCCCCAACCCCTCCTCTCCTCCCCACCCATCTCTCCGTGTCCCTCTTCTTTAGCTCATGCAGCAGCAGGCAGCCATCATGGCAGCAAGCCACGGAGGTTACCTCACGCCTAGCGTGGCTTTCCCCGCCACGCAGATCCACCAGATGGGGGCGCTCAACATCAACAGCCTCCAACCCAACACCATGACCCAGGTGTCGGGCGATTTCCATCAAGCCCTGGGTGAGCGCTTGGTTTTCATTCCCCTTGTTTCTTCTTTAAAAGTGTGTGTTTGCAGATCAAAGGCGGGTAAGTGATGCCACGAGCGGGGATGCCGCTCGTGTTAATGCCTTGCTTTTTCTGTGTGGGCGTGTACTCGCACATGCCAGCGATGTTCTGATAGGTCAACTGTTATTTAGTATCATATGCGCGTGCATGTGTGTGTGTGTGTGTGTGTGGGTGTGTGTGTGTGTGTGAGACTAACAACCAAAGCTGCAGCGAGGCCGAAAAGGAGAGATTGCCTGCTTACTGGTATTCGAAAAAAAAGAGTATTCCACTGGAGAGAAAAGGGAGACTTAAGAGGAAAAATACCGTCGATTGGATTTGCATTTATATTTTGTTTGTGAATGCAGAAAAATATTTGGGGACATTCGCAGCCGAAATACGGGAAGTAAGTTCCCAGATAAGGCGCTAATTCCCCCCCCCCCCCCTAAGTATTTTTGACCTTGTGCTTTGAAGCACTTGTGCACGATCTGCATGCAGTTTTGGTTTGGGGTTTTCCATAACAAACACCTTGGATGCAGACACATTACAGAGGGAAGAGGGGAGGACTTTGAAACACCTACCCGCTGCATAACATTTGCTTATTCAGCACTGCTTCCCCCTTTTTCCTTGAGACAGAGGAAACTTCAAGATTCTCAAACTAAACACGAGCATGAGCCGAAATAAATAATATAGCATCCCGGAGTCTTTGTTGTGGCTCCGCTCACCTACTTTGTCAACACTGCAGTATTGAGTTTTTTTTTTTTAAGGTGATGACTTTGGTAACTTTAAACCAATCGCCGCGAGAGAGAGAGCTAGAGAGAGAGAGAGAGAGAGAGAGAGAGAGGGAACCGCCATCTGTGCAGCAGGGCCTATTGTAGATCATCTTTAAAGCCGTCATAGGAATCAGATTGTCTCTGGAATGTGGTTCCCTTAAGTCGGAAAAGAGGGTACGCCCGCCACGAGGAAAAAAAGGGACGGCTTTATTGGACGAGCCCCGTTTTAGTTACTTCGCAACAGTCGCTCCGATTGCGATAAACGAGAGCGACAGCGGACCAGGTGTGGAAATCGATGCCGCGGGACCCTTATTAACCTTTTTTTAAACACACGTTAGTCCGCCTCGCAGCCTTAAAAAACCCGAGGCGCTCGCGCACACGCGACGTGTGACGACGGCTCGCACTCGCGATACACGTGTACGGCACATCCGCAATCATTTTCAACACGGTTCAATATATCCAGAGAGCCAGACCCATTTGTCAAATTCTCTTTTTTTTCACAGTGATGTTTTCAGTGCAAAGTGTGCACTTTTGAGGGCGGGCGTAATCAATCAGAGACGGTGATTAAAAGTGGAGCTCGGTCTCGCTGAGAAGCCTCTTATTTTGACAGCGTGGGCAATTCAGATCTTTGTGTTCTGCATGCATACCTATATTTTGCCACACAATAGGGCTGATGAAAGATTCCGCAACTGTGTTGCAAGAATCCCTGTGTGTGTGTGTGTGTGTGTGTGTGTGTGTGTGTGTGTGTGTGTGTGTGTGTGTGTGTGTGTGTGTGTGTTGCAGTCTTTGTCCTCCGGTCTGTGTGTATTGTTTGTGCTGCTCCAGAGTCTCTTTTGAACCGTATAGCCTCTCGGAAAAAAAGAAAGAAAAAAAAAACGAGATCCGAGCCTCAGTCTAAAGGAAATATTGCCGTATTTTCTTAGATGCTCTTTAAAAGCTCAACAAAACTGCTTCTGTTTCGGGGGGAGATGCAAAGGCAATCTTTCTGTATCAACCGGCAACGCCAGGAGCTAACGACTTGGCTCGGGCAAAGAAAGAAAGAAAAAGAAAAATATTTTTTTGCTTGCGATACAAAAAGAGAGAACATGTGACGTGTGAAGTGGCGCCATTCATCTGCCTTTAGTGGACATGTGATGTGTAAGCTGCACGTCGGGCTGATTACTTTTCATTATCGAATGCGGCGGATTATTAATCATCGAGAGAGAGAAGCGTGGCTGTTTTTCCGTCAATTCTCAAGGACTGTCATGATGAATATGAAATGTTTTATTTCCCCTTTTCTTCATTCATTAATGTGAGTGCGGCTGCCAGCAGCAGCCGGAGTGGCAGTGCGGCGGCTCTGCTGTACGCAGCTATTTCCTCCCTCCCTTTTTCACACTTGTGGCCATGACTTATTTAGAGTTCATTGAATGAACACAACATTACTGGCGAGGCTGTCTGCATAAGTAGGCCAAGAGACGGTGACACTAGAGACGGTCGGATGTCTGCCACGCGTCAGTGGAATTATTCATTGTAATATCGGAATCTGTTTTAGGGCGTCCGGGAGAGCAGAGTGCTTCTCTTCTCTCCAACGGAGGTGTAATTTATGCATTAAGCTGTATCATCAAACAAATTAGATTTGAATATTTACCCTTTTGAGCAGGCCCGCGCACAGATGGACCCCTAGTGGTGCTCGAGCGCCGGCCCCCTTTGACCTGGATCAGAAAACTGGCCCTTTTTCTGGAGACACATTTTGTTCCTGATTCATCAGTATTTAACAATAACTCTCTCTGTCATCAATTCCCTCCAAATGTTTTTTTTTTTTTACACGAGTACCCGTTAGCCAATCAGAACGGGAGTACTGTCGTTGCCATGTAATAATTCATATTTATTCATAAGGGAAATGAAAGCTAGCTGGCTAATCCTGCTAAGAGGAAATGCAGGTCGAAGCCCATAATTAGCGTAATGCTGCTGATGTTTCAACTTTTTTTGCCGATGGGTGCCCTTTTGGGGGGTTTGAGCACCTGCCCCCCCACATGTCTGTGCACGTCCCTGCTTTTGACATTCGCCAACTTGGTCAGCGTAAAAAAAGAAGAAGAAAACGGTTCAAATCTCTCTTTATTTTCAAAATAAAAGCGGTTGCCAAATTTGACAGCTCGTCTTTCACCCTTCCGAATCACCGACCCGAGTCAAGGAGACGCTCCGACGATGAGAATCCCGGCCGATCTTTGAGGTAAATGCCCAACGTTAATCTTGTGTTTTAAATGATCGTGCATGGAGAGATACAGCTGCACGTTGATTCATGTGAATATCAACCAATAAAAAAACATGTTCATGGTTTAAAATAGCACACACTATAGAAAAAGGTCAGGGGTCGAAAAACCACGTACATAAAATTCTGAGCTTAAAATACATCGGTACCAACTCGTTGACCCTTAAATAGATTAGAATAGAGAATAGAATAGAATAGAATAGTACTTTATTAATCCCCAAGGGGAAATTTGTGGACAGAGTAGCACCAATAAACATTAAACTAAAACACAATAATACAATATACATATAAGAAAGAAGAACAAGTGTGCAACAAGCGAGATATAAAATATATAAAATATAAAATAAAATAAAATATATGCAATATGTATATACACACATAACATATGTGAAGAGAAATGTTAACACGCTGTCGGGCTACACTTACATTTTCTCATATTGAAAAACAAACAAAAAAAGTTTGTTTAATTTTTATTTTTTTTAAATGGTTCAAATCCTCCTTTATTTTCAAAATAAGAGCGGTTGCCTAAATGTGCCAGCCCGTCTTTCGCCCTTCCGAATCCCCGACCCGCGTCAAGGTGACGCTCCGCCGCCGAGAATCCCGGCCGATCTCCGAAGTAAACGCGCAACGTTAATGTCGTGTTTTATTTTTAAACGATCGCCGTAACCTCTGCCGCCGCTGAAACCGTGAAACGCGTCTGGTGACAGCGAGCCAAAGTGAAACGAAGAGGCTCAGAGGTTAAGGGTGCTCCTCCGCAAACAACGAGACATCCATTCGATCAACAGATGCAACGCATTTAAGCTCGATGGCGCATAAGCCGTTTGCCAGATGGTTGGGCTGATTAGGGCATGTATCCTTACAATGATGCATGATGATGCTTTTGGAAAATAATGTTCACCAGGTGCCGCTCCCCGAGCGCGGCACGAGAAAATAAAAGTTAAACAAAAACAAGGGGGAGGGAAATAAGAGAGAGAGAGAGAGAGAGCCGGAGTAACGGCGCGAGAAAAAAAAAAAGAGAGGAAGAAAACGTCGAGCGACGCGCATCCTGCTGGCGAGGAGGGAGAACGCGTCGTGTCAAGGATGCTCTGTTGGGGGGGGGGGGGGGGGGAGGAGGAGGAGGGGGGTAATCAAAGTCACTCTTAATGTTCTGTTGCACGGCGCCGCTCTCCTCTGAAGACGCACACGCACAAGTACGTATTAAACTAAGTGTAGCGCCGCAGATGCTCCGCAGCCGGAGGCGGCCCACTCACGGCCAGCTGCGCGGCGCCGCTCGACGCGTTGAAAACGAGCGAGAGGAACGCCCGATGTTGGCGTTGATGGCTCTTCACGGGGTCGTGGACTTTGGATTTCGAGAGTTTAAAGATGTTGTTTGCGTATTTATTTGTCGAGGCGAGCTTCCGCTTCAGCCCTGTAGGCGGCGCTGATTGGCTGTAATAATAATGATAACTTTATTTATATAGCACCTTTAAAAACTAAATTTGTAAAGTGCTCTACAGTGAGTCAAGGCTAAACAAATAGAATAGTAGGAAACAAATATAAAATTAAAAAAAAATATATATATATTAAAATTTAAATAACAAATAAACAAACTAAGTAATGGGAAACAAAGATTGGCTGTAATAATAACAATACCTTTATTTATATAGCACCTTTAAAAACAAAGTTTACAAAGTGCTCTACAGAGAGTCAAGGCAAAAGAAATAGAATAGTAAGAAACAAGTATAACAAATTAAAAAAATATATATTTATATTAAAATATAAATACTAAATAGAAATTAAATTAAGGAACCAAAGATCTGCATAAAAGGACGAGATCACTTAAAATGTGTTTTATAAAAATGTGTTTTAAGAAGTGATTTTTTTACGGCGTAATAATAATAATGATAATAACTTTATTTATATAGCACCTTTAAAAACAAAGTTTACAAAGTGCTGTACAGAGAGAATAGTAAGAAACAAATATTGAATATAAATATATATATATATATATATATATATATATATATATTCATATATATTTGTATATATATATATATTAAAATTCAAAATAAAAAACAGACAAACTAAACGAGGGGAACCAAAGTTCTACATAAAATGACGAGATCTCTTAAAAGCTGTTCTATAAAAATGGGTTTTAAAAAGTGATTTGTACGCCGTTGCATCATCCGCACACAAGCGCGTTCTCTCGCAAACACGAACAAGGTCATCGGCGGAGATGACAAACAGGAGGACGTTTGAATACATTAATTAAAAGGTACTAATCCTCCTCTAGCCGAGCAGAAAGTTCAGAGTACAGACAGAGTGCACGTCATTAGTCTTTGTTACCGGAGCAGCGAGTGTTTAATTAAAACTTTAAGTCCCCTGAAAATCTGGAAGACGTCTCGGCGGTATAGGATCTTCATCGCTAAATAAGCAAAAGAAATCAAAGTGGGACATGAATCATCTCATTGGCGTCATCAGGACCGTGGGGGTGGGGGGGGGGGGGTAATTGACAGTAGCCTGGCAGCCCACCGCACTAATATAGATCTTTCATGTGAAAGGGCAACCGAAAGCCAACGTTTTTTATTCGCTGGTCGGAGCTGCTGACTCGTATTCATAATCTTAATTGATAAGAGTGGACCGACTCTATGAAGCCTCCAATCAGTCGCGGATGACATTATTGATAAGCATCACCCTTTGAACACAAAGCAGAAGATACCTCAATTTAGAATTGTGTTCAGAAGACATTTAAATGAATCCGAGACGATGCACACACACACACACACACACACACAGACGCCGTTTTTTGCTTTGAAGCGGCACTATTCAAAGTCTTTTTTTGTTTTTTTCTTGGTATATACCAACCGGCCCTCTGTAAAAAAAAGATTTATTATTCATACTTTAAGGAGCGGACAGACATTCTCTCTTTGAGTCTAAATGCATCACATTTTAAATCGGTTAGATGAAAGCATCTGTTTTGAGTGCTTATTACTTGCTCCAGCGAAAAAAGGCGGCGCCGGCGCCCGGGTAATGACGGCACTCTCCCGTACGGGTGTGTAGCATCGCCGGCTGATTTGAATGCATAATTAGCATAATAAATGCTGCCGTCGCATGTGAAGATTTTTTTTTTTCTCGTGAAGCGATTGCGGCTCGGTGAAAATCAACAGTATTTTTTTTCCCGAGGAGCGATTCTATTCTCGCCCGAACTCTACTTCCACGACATAAACGCGTCCGACGGACACGTCTTCATACTGTTTTTTCTTTCTTTTTCTCGGCGGTGACAAGGGCGTGGAGAGATCCAGCTGCACGTTGATTCAACCAAGAAAAATGTTCAGGGTATAAAATGGCACACGCTATCGAAAAAGATCAGGGGTCGAAAAACCACGTACATAAAATTCCGAGCTTAAAATACATGGGTTCCGACTCGTTGACTCTTAAATACTATTAATAATGTTAACACAATAGATTGAATCCAACACGCTAGCGCTACACTTACATTTTCTCGCATTGAAAAAAAAAAAAAAAAAGTACGTAAAAAAAAAAAAAAAAAGAAGAAATGGTTCAAATCCCCCTTTATTTTCAAAATAAGAGCAAGTTCAGAGCGAGCGTCGGACGGAATACGTAATCTTTCCATGGAGCTTCTGCGGGGAACAACGTGTCGGCCATTACGGGCCAAACCCACGCCCCCGCGCTCTACTGCTTGTGTGTGTGTGTGTGTGTGTGTGTGTGTGTGTGTGTGTGTGTGTGTGTGTCGCATTGTAAGCACACTATGAATGCAATGTCCCCACAATGCAAGAACTATATCTCCACTGAGCTATAAAAAAATATGAAAATGTCTTGTTAGGATACACTCGGACCATTTCAACAGAGGGAGAAAAAAAAAAAAAAAAAAAACATTACCCGGGTGGGCCGGCGTTGGATATTGGGTCGTTGTGACAGTAAAGGATAAAGATGATGACGAGGGTACATCGACGGGCCTCGTTGTGTAACCGTTGTTTTATCGTCCGTGGAGATGCTTATCGTCCACGCAACCAAAAAAAAACATTTTGTGATCCAGTACTTGAATGCAACACATCTACTGTAGTAGTTGATAGCGTTCAGTTTAGGGACTGCGGGTAAACGTAGATTTTAAAAATAAAAAATATTACGCGTGCAATCTTCACGCTTTATTTCCCCCGCCGCCACATTTCCAACGTGATAGTTTATGCACGTTCACTTTTTCTTTCTTTTTTATATTTATATATTATTCTTGTGTGTTTAGTTTATTGGTGCTACTGTGTCCGCAAATTTCCCCTTGGGGATTAATAAAGTATATTTATTATTCTTCCACTCGGACTGGACCCCGGTATCTCAGACGTCACGTCCGAGAGTCCGACCGCCGAACCCGAGAGTCGCCGCCGCCGCGCGGGCTCCTCCTATATGGCGCCCGCGGACCCTCGCCGCTCCCACGGCGCCGCTAAGCCCCTGAAAATGAATGTGCGTGATGATGGAGAGGGGGCATTACCCGGCGGCGTGGGGCCCGGGCCGACTGAGCTGTCTTCTTGCCCTCCGAAACGGGAGCGCCGGTCTCCTGGGTCCTGGTGGGGAGAATGGGCTGAAGCTGCAGCCTCATTCATCACAGCGCCGCGAGAAAAAAAAACAACGAGCAATCGTGAAGAGGCGTTAAATTTTTTTTATTTTAATAAATATATGAAAAACAGTGCTTAAGACACAACCGCTCTCACTGGACCCCGGGGCCATTCCCCAGGTCACCCGCTAGTGGCTCCGCCTCCTCGTGACTTAAACGCTGAGGCGGAGGAGAGGAAATATTGAAGGTGAAGACGAAGAAAAGCAAATCCATATGGATATGCAGATGATGTGACTCGGCTGTGGGAGGGTTTCCGAGCGTGTGATGTACAGCGTATTTACCGCGGCATTAGCATAAAATCTCCAGCGTACGCTTTCCGTGTGTATACGGGGGGGGGGGGGGGGATGTGATTGTTTACCCTATCTGGACCACCTCTCATAAGAGAGGGGGGGTTCTTTACTCAGGCGCCAGATTGTGGGGATACGGCCTGCCGGAGGGTTTCCGTGACAACCTGGGCTTTTTTTCTTCTTTTTTTTTTTTTTCTCCGACCAATCGGGGCGAGGGTTTCCAGATTGAGAGGTGGTCCTCGGGGGAGCCGTACTTCAGCGAGCTCGGATGCTTTGCCACGGAGGAGCCCTCTTAGAGAGACCATCACACAGTGAGATTCGGCTCAGAATGGGTACTTTGATGTTCCTGGCATAATTGGAAACACTTTCCAAAGGAGGGTCCTTTTAAAATGCATTGAGCGAGAGAGGACAGGGAGCATCCAATTTCAATCCCACTCATGAAGCGTCTTACAGCTGCCTCTCAGGCGCGTACCATATATGTTATGACCCGCCCATTTGTCAAACTGCCAACTGTTGTTATTTTGTCTTTTTATTTTGTATTTTTATGATGTATAAAAGTAAGAGGCATCTTTTGGGGTGTTTTTTCACCTGCTCGTTGGAGCAAACCTCCCTCGGTAATCTCCTTCTATTCGGTCTGGATCTTTTTCCCTCTTTTTTTTTTTCTTTTTTTTTTTCTTCTCTTCCTCTTCTCTTTTTTTCCCTCTCCTCTGTGAAGTTGCATCGCGGTTTCATCATCTCGCGCCGGCGGGGTATCGCACAAACACTACGGACAGGCTCATTTTTCACAGGTTGACTCCTCGGCTATTCCGCAGGATGTGTCACGACAAACGGCGGATATGTGACAGACTGGCGTCGCAACCGTGTCCTTGCATTAGAGAGGAGATGCTGTGTGTGTGTGTGTGTGTGTGTGTGTGTGTGTGTGTGTGTATAGATCTACTTGTGCTGCGGTGCGTTTACTCTCTGTGGGAAAAGCATGTCCATATGCATACACCTCCGTCTTAATTCGTTACAACAGGTGTGTCGTATCTCGTGTAGATGGAGTCACTTTAAACTGTGTTGTTTGCCCCTCCCCCCCTTTTTTCTTCTTCTTTGGTTTCTCCCAGCAGGCCTCAGTTCTCCACCAGCCAACATCGCCACCTCGGTGCCCAGCCTCGTCACGCCCCTCGTCAACGGATTCACCGGCATCCCGCATCAGCCCAACGGACACCCCCACCCCGCGGTGGAGGCCATGTACACCAACGGCCTGCCGCCTTACTCCACCCAGAGCCCCAGCGCCGCCGACACCCTCCAGCAGGCCTTCACCGGAGTGCAGCAATACACAGGTACGCACGCCGCCTCCAATCCCGCCGCGCCACCCGGCCATCGGAGCGCCTTTGATGACGCGTGTTGCGCCCGTTCCGTCGACCTTAACCTTTTAAGCGCCACGCTATGTTTAGGCCTCTTCTCTTAAAATGGAATAACCAAACTAAAAAGGCTGTATCTCTGCAACCACGAGGGCTATTTTAATATATATATATATATATATATATATATATATATATATATATATATATATATATATATATATATATATATATATATATATATATATATATATATATATATATATATATTATTAAATATATATATATATATATATATATATTATATTAAATATAGTAGATATCAGTCTATATCAGGGGTGTCAAATTCATCATGGCCGCCCTCTTAAAGGGCCGGAAACACTTTATAAACTCCTTGAACATATTGTTTAATGACTCTCTTTGCATTTGGTTATTGTTTATCTGAGTGTTGAAATATTGTACATACGGAAATTTCTCTAATATTGTAACATAAATCGATTTAATCTTAAACCTTCAAAATAAAAGCACGGGATATTTTTCTTCAATTTCTTTAAGAAAAGGTGATCACGTGTCTTTAAAGCCGCCAGAGGTGTGTTTGACACCTGTGGCCTTTATGTTACTGGGTAAGAGTAAATGAAGATGGCACACAGAAAGAAATAGAAAAATGTCAGGTTCGAAATGAAAAAATTCACTTCCAGGATGATGATATTCTTGGAATGAGGACGTTGAAAGGTTTAAAACTCTCACACCTCATATTAAAACATGTGAAAATTCTCTCTGCAAACTCTGACTTTGAAAAAGTGAAGCAGAACAAAGTTGGAGAGGTTTTAGTACCCAGGATTTCGCAGAGGTCTCCAAAATGGACATTTTTGGCACATTTTTGGATTAGAATTTTCATCCTCTGCGTCGTTCTCTGTTGGTAAACTGTTTTTACCCTCCTCCTCCTCCTCCTCTCTCTATCCCCCCCCCCCTTATCTCTCTCTCCATCCCCGTGCAGCGATCTACCCGACCACCACGCTGACTTCCATTGGCCAGACGCTGCCCCAGCCGCCGCAGGTCATCCAGCAGCAGCAGCAGAGAGAAGGTGAGGGTGAGAGAACATTATTGCTTTTTTTTTTTACTCTTCCACACATCTTCATCTTCTTCCCCCGACGTACGATAGACACACGGAGAAGACGAGCACGGGAAAACCGAGATTACTCTGGCGCTCAACACGCCTCAACGCGACGCTTATACGAAGCGTGTGAGCGCGTGAGGAGGAATATTACTTTAACTCCGTACACGTCTCGTTCTGGGTCGTAGTTCAGAGGAACAATGTCACTGGATGTTGTCCACCTCTCATCTTAGCTAAGTGTGAAGTACGAGGATGAACAAGGATTAACACAATATATTATAACATGTTGAGAAATGCGCATAATCTGCATAGGCCGTGCTTTTTTTTCCTTCTTCATAAAATATAATTAAAGCTTATATAATAAAATAACCCTGCTGTAAGAATGATGGCTGTGCAACCCAGATGGAAACATTTAAATAATGAAAATAGGGGTTTACTTACTTACTGCAGGTTTACATACAAGTTGGCGTTGTGTAATTAATTAGGGAAATGCAGTGTTTGAATATCATATATATATATATATATATATATATATATATATATATATATATATATATATATATATATATATATACAGTGTATATATACATGTATATATAATGTATATATAAATATATAATATCTATACAAATAAATATATATATATATAAATATATAATAATAAATAAAACAAACAAATATATATATATAAATATATATATAGTAACTTTCTATGATGCCTATTTCTACAATGCATTTTAAACACAGTTATAAGGAGTTATAAGTATAGTTATAAGCCTACATACATATTCATAATGCTTTATAACCATAATCATAACACATGTTAAAGCATTTTGAAGTTGTAATACATTATATTTTTATAATGCATTATAATCACGGTTATAATGCATTATTATGGGATGTTAGAGAGCTCACAGTGGTCGTTTCTTGCTTTACGATTTAAAAAGTATCAACACACTAAATGTTGTAACAATTCTGTGATTTTAAGCAAACAATCACCACTTCACATCGGTGCATATAATGCATTCTATAGGAATTATATTTAATACATATAAGTGAGTATAACAATACTATACAGTGCTATGAACATGTGTATGTTTATAATGCATTATAGAGATAGAAAGTGATACCTAAAAACTCTTTAAATGAGTTTTCATGAATTAATTTAGATTTCTTTCGCGGCGCATTGATCGAATTACAGATAGTTGCCAGTTGGAAAATCTTTGATCTGCCGTCTAGATTTCGGCCTTCATATTCATATTCTGAATCGGAAGATCTCAAAATGTAAATTGAAAACATTTCTCATCCGCTCCGTATCGGCGAAATCGATGCCCAAACTTTTTCCCTCCATTAATCTTTGTGCGTGTTTAAGAACAGTTTACGTGTTATCGCTGATAATGTCGAGAGGCGTCCCGGGGAAAAAAATCTATTTCCACTTATCTTAATTTAGTCGACGCGAGAGACGGCACGGATCAAAATGACAAATTCACAGCTGTCTCTCTCTCCCCCCCTCCCCCCCTCCCCCCCTCCTCCCTCTCTCTCTCTCTGTGTGTGTGTGTGTGTGTGTGTGTGTGTGTGTGTGTGTGTGTGTGTGTGTGTGTGTGTGTGTGTGTGTGCAGGTCCGGAGGGTTGTAACCTGTTCATCTACCACCTGCCACAGGAGTTCGGAGACAATGAGCTCATGCAGATGTTTCTGCCCTTCGGCAGCGTCATCTCCTCCAAGGTCTTCATGGACCGAGCCACCAACCAGAGCAAGTGCTTCGGTGAGTTCACGTGCACCGCCATGTCGGGGGGGCAGGTGCTCAACCCCCCCAAATCGCCAAAATTACCTATTTATTGGTCGCCGGTTGGTTGCTATGCAACCTATGAAACGCATTGGGTCATGAGAAGACAAAAGAGATGAACAATCAGACGTGTTTTCTATTCACAATTACAATTTATTTTCATTTAGAAAATGATGGGAGCGATAAATGCTGTATAATAAACATGCGAGGAGGAGGAGGAGGAGGAGGAGGAGGAGGAGGAGGAGGGGAGGAGGAGGAGGAGAGGAGGAGGAGGAGGAGGAGGAGGAGGAGGAGGAGGAGGAGGAGGAGGAGGAGGAGGAGGAGGAGGAGGAGGAGGAGGAGGAGGAGGAGGAGGAGGAGGAGGAGGAGGAGGGAGGAGGAGGAGGAGGATGAGAAGTGGGAGGAGGAGGAGGAGGAGGAGGAGGAGGAGGAGGAGGAGGAGGAGGATGAGAAGTGGGAGGAGGAGAAGGAGGAGGAGGAGGAGTGGGAGGAGGAGGAGGAGAAGTGGGAGGAGGAGGAGGAGGAGGAGGAGGAGGAGGAGGAGGAGGATGAGAAGTGGGAGGAGGAGAAGGAGGAGGAGGAGGAGTGGGAGGAGGAGGAGGAGGAGAAGTGGGAGGAGGAGGAGGAGGAGGAGGAGGAGGAGGAGGAGGAGGAGGAGGAGGAGGAGGAGGAGGAGGAGGAGGAGGAGGAGGAGGAGGAGGAGGAGGAGGAGGACGGGCGCCGCGGAGCTCTCACAAGAAGTCAAATCGACGCCCCGTCAGATATAAAAACACGTTTGTGTAATAAAGTAATTTTAATTCTTAAATACTTATTAATGAAGAAAGACACGCGCATGCGCTCCAGCAGAAAGGGACACTTTCCTCATCCAGGGCAAAAAGGGGAGGAGCTTGAGGTCTCTCTGTGCTCGCCGCCCACCAACCCCACGCCGCGGAGCCGTTGCATAACGACATGGGGCTCGTGTTGCGCCTCTTTATATAGAGCTGTGGCTTTGAGCTGGTATTCATTGTTGCGTGGAGATACTGGAGGGAATACAACCGTTGTGTTCAGGAGTTGGACACAATGTGCGCTCTCTCTCTCTCTCTCTCTCTCTCTCTCTCTCGCACACAACAAAACTTGTTTCGTTTTTTTTTGGAGTCCGATCTCTTAAAGTTTTCTTCAGATATTCAGACGTTGGTGGGTGTCGTGTAAAAACTCACAGCCGAGGTGCGAAAAAAAAGCTTCACGGTGTAAAGTCAAATTTTGTTCTCTCTCTTTTATTTCCTCCCGTTTTCTTTTCATCCTGCGCTCCAAACTACCCGTTTTTTTAAACAAATATCCCTTTTTAGCTGCTGTTGGATTGGGATGCCCCCCCCCCCCCCCCCCTGCTGCATCAGCATCCACATCGCCGACGTGCCGTAACCCCAAATATCTGTCAATCTGATTCGCCCACGGCCACGCCCCCATCCCCCCCCCCCCCCCCCTCCACACACACACACACACACACTTCCATTTAGCTCCGTCAGCCGACACACACCGACGAGCCCCAGGGCGTGTCACAACTTTGAGGAGACGAGCAGCAGGGGGTGGTGGTGGTGGTGGTGGGTGGTGGTGGTGGGGGGGGGTGTAAAGGCAAAAGGACAATTATGGATCAGCATTTGTTTTCACTTCAGGGAACAACAGCAGAACCCCGGGGTGGAAAAAAAGAAACAAAATTGATCGCCCCGGACCCCGTCCTCCCCCGGGGCGACTTAATAACATATACATTCATGAAAGAAGAGCTATTTGCAGTATTGACTTATACACTATGCATTTACAACATAATGCTGGGCCTGGGGAAACAGGGAGCGCACCGCTGTAATTAATCTAGAGGAGGAGAAAGAGGGGATAAACTTGGATTGATGGCGTGAAGAAGACAAGGAAACACAAGAGTAAGAGAGAGAGAGAGAGAGAGAGAGAGAGAGGGGGCCGAGCATCTCTTCTCCACCTCATCTCCGCTCCAATGTGTTAACCTGATGGCGGGTTAGGAGGTCACCTCCTTTCTTTTTTCCTCCGTGCCCCCCCCCCCCCCCCTCTCCGCGCCCCTAATGGACCGAGCCGGCGCCGGAGCAGGCCGGGCTCCGGGGCGGCGCCGCCGTCTCTCTCCCAGGTGGCCGCGAGCCTCCCCGCCGCTCCTCACGGGTCATCGGCTGCTCTCCTGATGACACCGGCGACACGGGGGAGCGCATCAGGAGAGAGGGAGACACACTCCACCGCAGTTTCTGGTCACTGAGTTCTCAAGGCTTCTTCTTTTTTTTTTTTTTTTTTTTTTACACATGATGAGAAACAGGATGTTCGGCATAGGTTTGAGGAGGAGGAGGAGGGGCGGGGGGGGGGGTGTTATCTCCTCACGGTGAACTATGTTTGCTCTTGTTTTGGTTGCGGACCGCTCTGCACTGGGACCTGCGCTCCATTACCTTTTCCGTACTTTGGGGGATTTCCCACGGAGGTCAGGAAGTTACGTCGGAAGAAAAAGTTTCTCGGGATGAACAGATAAAAAATGAAATGTTACGATTTAAAAGCGGTTACAGAAAGTTAACGATTTTTTTTTTTTAGATCGTAAACCATCGCTCCAAAAGCAGCCGTTCTCACAGAATATTCTGGACATTTTATTCTCTCTAATTCCCTTTTTCCGGTTATATCAGCGGACAAATGCCGGGTTTTGACACGAGGGAGACGAGTCGCCGACCTTCACGGCGCGTCACCTTCATCGCCGCGCGCCGGAAACAGATTGAAGACGAGCTAAAGACCGCTATGACGAGATTTATGTGTGTTTTACAAGGATGGGCGAGGTAAAGGCACTGCTGATGCCAAAGGGGTCTGCTCGATGTTTACTTCTCCATCTGACTTTGAGGAGTAAGACTCAAACCCGAGCTGGGGAAAGAGTTTTTATTTGGTTTTGGTGGAGTTTGATTAAAGTGTGTTACATCGCACTAATTGAACAAGTCACACGCCGTGGTAAAAAAAGCGTTGTGTTTCCATCGGTAACCGGAACCGATAAATACGAGACTGTACTGCGACGCCATTGGTCCTGGGAATCAACGCCGACTTCAAAGACTTCCCCTCGAAAGACAAGAAGCCAGATGTTGGCAGATGTTCGTGGGGTTTTAGTCCACTAGGGAACGGGGCTTCACAAACCGGCCTCGGTCTCACCTCTGAGACGCACACCGACTGCTTTATGACAATAACAACCACACTTTTATGTTTTTAAACCTTTATTCAACCAGGTGAATCCCATTGAGATTCCAAATCTCTTTTTATGATATATACCTTTAGTCATCCCATAGTGGGGACATTTAAAAAATCACAGCAGCGGTGCACTTCAGAGCATTAATAAAAATAATGATAAAAACACCAAAAAAAACCTTGAAAAAAAAAATATATATATATATATATATATATATATATATATATTTATTCATATGTATATTTTATATTTAGAAGTAGTATTAGTATTTCTTTTATTTATTTTTTTTTTAAAAATTTAAAAAAAAAAATAAAAGAAAAAATAAAAAAAAGAAAAGAAAAGAAATACTAATACTACTTCTAAATATAAAATATACATATAAATATATATATATATATATATATATATTTTTTTTTTTTTTTTCGAGGTTGACCTGGTCACAACAAAAGAAACAAAACCAGACGAGTTCAAAGAATCTGAAAGTTAAGAGACGAGTGACATTGTTGGGAACCTGCCACCATTTCCTTCATTTTATATTTAAAGTCAGGAAGTGGAATCAGCCCTTTTGAGTTTTCATGAGCCCCACAATGTCAACATCCAGTCCCGACACTGGTGTTCATTGTGTTCACTTTAAACCCTGAAAAAAATAATCTCTTAAGCCTGTTTTTAGTTTAAAAGCAACCACTCAGCCTCTCCGTCAGCGGGTTTCCCCTCCGAGTCGTTTCCGATCGACGTCGCCTCCGTGGTGACGACGTTGTCGCCTCTCCGCAGGTTTCGTGAGCTTCGACAACCCCGCCAGTGCACAGGCGGCGATCCAAGCCATGAACGGCTTTCAGATCGGGATGAAGAGGTTGAAAGTCCAGCTCAAGAGACCGAAGGACGCCAGCCGCCCGTACTGACACCGCCTACCTTCAGTATTCATTGCAGCAGCACAGGTGAGCCCCCCCTCACCCCGTCACCTCTCCGAAGATTTAAAACGAGCGATGTTGTTTCTGCGGAGGCCGGAGATTTAACGGCCGAGCGCCGTCCTCCCGACTCCTTTTTTTTTTTTTTCTCCGTTAGCCGGAAATTTAAGAGCTTATCCGTCAGCCAGACGCGTATTAAATATGTTCAGTGAATGTAAAGCTGAATTATTTAACGTGTTTCGAGAGTTTTTCGGGTATCTGCAGACACGCGGAAACCCATAAGGTTTGATTTCATATTCCTCACAGCGGGCGTAATAATTGTGAGAATATCTGTCACCGTGGCGACAAAGATTGATCGGTGTGCCGGCGCGGGTTAGCTCTCCGCAGACCATTTCACTGATATAATAGAGCCATATTGGACCCTCCCAAAGTTTAAAGAAATGGATCTTTGGGGTGACAGCTTAATGAGCAGTGAGATCTGAAATTGCCCTTTCTCTCTCTCTCTCTCTCTCCCTCTCTCTCTTTTCCATTTCTCAGGTTACAGAGGACACGTGAAGATATCTCGGAGGAGTTCAACTTTTTTCTTCCTTTTCTTTCTTTGAAAGCGAAATATGTTTAAGAAAAAACAAAAAGAAGAGAAAAAACGGAAAAAAAAGAATCAACACATAAGGAATTTTTTGAAGACATATCAGCATTTACTTACGAAGATATTATAGGTTTTACGGCGGGGGAAAAAAAAAAAAAGAGAAGATGAGAAAGAGGAGGCGGCGCTTCACCGGGGGACTTAACAGTAACAGATGGCACAGTGCAAGAAAGACGAGAAGAAGGAGAAAAAAAAAAAGAAACTGGAAAAAAAGACGTGATGAGACCGAACAACAGAACTTTTTCTCGTTGAGACTTGAATTGTTAATTAAGCAACAAACTAACAAACAAAAAAGCAGCAACAACAAATAGATTTCTATATACATATTATATACACATATATATAAGGGAAGAAGGCGCTTGTGGCTTTTACTGTCCTGGACAAATGAGGGTTAAAACTTGAAGATCAAGAAAAACAGTGGAAAACAAAAAGATTGGTCCACTGACAGACTTTCTTTCTCTTTCCCTCTTTCTCTTATTCTCTCTCCGTCTCTCTCGGCAAGCGCAGAGCCGTGACCCCTGGAGGTCGCGGAGGTTTCCATTAGCAACAGTAGAACTGCAAATCTTTCACCCCTAAGGGACCAAAGGACCAAACATTTTTATTGTTCTGAACAGTAATATATAGTATTGATGATACTAATACTACAAACTACTACTAATAATATTACAAGTTAAACTTAAGAAGAAATACTAGCTTCAGGTTTGAACAAAAAAAAAAAAAAAGAAGAAAAAAAAGACAAAAAAAGAAGAGGAAATGAATGGGTTTTGGTTTGTTTTCCTTTTTGCATTTATAGCTACTGGGTACTAAGGAATATTAAAACAAAACAGAAAAAAAATATGTATAAAGCTATACTATTTTAGTGGCGTAGAATATGTGGGTTAGACATTGTTTCGGGCATGTTCAGATACTCTTCTTTTCGCCACTCCATCGCTTCATCGGCGTCACAGCATTTCATCTCGGAGGTGCGATCCGCCGGCGTTATCGTGTCGGTCGACGGAGGAGAAAGTAGTCCCGCGGTGCGGAGAGTAAGCGGCGCGCTAACGGCCCCCCGCCGCTCGCCGCGCCGCATGCGGGCGGGCGATTTCGCCGCCATTTTTGCAGAATTCCATCATTGAAGCCGGAGCGATCCCTCGTCTTCATCGGAGCCTCGACGCGGCGGACGATCTGACCGTTAAAAAAAAAAGCGCCGCGGGTCAGAAAACGAGCGCGCCCGGGCCGAGCCGGCGGCGCCGCGATCCTCACCGCTTCGTAAAATATACAAATGAGCTCGACGGCGGGTTGTAGCAAAAAATAAAGTTGGAAAACAAAAAAAAAATCGATTCCGTCGGCGCGTCACAGCGGTCCCCGCCGGGTCGCGCCCTCTCCCGCTGCCAAGCTTCCTCCAGCTGCTCTCGGCCGACCCCCCCTCCCTCTCCCTCTCCCTCTCTCTCTCTCCCTCTCTCTCTCGCTCCTCACCTCCAAGAAGTGCCAGCATATTTCTCTCTTAATGGGGACCATCGGTTCACGGGGGTGGAGTGAGGGGGGGGGGGGTCAGGGGGGCCGGGGGCCGGGGGCTAACCCACAGCATAATTAGGATAATGATAATATTGATCAGGTGGGGGGGCGGCGGCGCCGCGGGGCGAGGGATGCGCGATCAATTCCGCATCGGCATTTTTGAATGAGTTGACTGAGTGACAGAGGAGTCCATTTTTTCTCCCGGCGGTTTGCATGAGAGTCCCCCCCCCCCCTCCCCCTCCTCCTCCTCCTCCTCCTCACCTCCCGCGTCGAAAGACCCTTAAACCCACGTGGCCGTCGCAAAAAAAAAAAAGAAAAAAAAGAAAAGAGGTCCAGAGGTGCGGGCGGCGGCGTTGATGTGTATAAGAGAAAAAAAAGTGTTCCGAGTCGACGGGGCGGGAGTCACTTCAGTGAAGAGCAGCTGTGTGGTTGTGTTGTTGTTGTTGTTGTTGTTGTTGTTGTTTCTTCTCCGACGGGTGCAATAGCGCACAGTTAAGAGCTTGTACGCGGCGAGGAACAGCCTGGCATCAGCAGCCCTGAGGAGGTCAAATTAAGAGCAAAATGATCCATCAATTAGACAGCTGCAGGCCAGTAAGTGGCGCTCGCCGCAGCTGCCGCCGCTTCGACGGGGCGACAGGGCGCCATTAGCGGCGGGCGCCCGATTTCGACGGCGCCGGTCGCGACGCGACGGGGGACGACGCTCGCCGTAAACACGAGGCGCATCCGAGATGAAATCTCCTATTCTTTTTTTTCTCTCCATTTCACGCTCAGATTCGATCACCCCACTCTTTTTTTTTTTCGCTCATTGGCTCTTTTATTTCTTCGCCCCCGGGACTCCCGAGGCCTCGGCGCTCCGGGGGGGGGTCGTCTAAACTTAAGGAACGCGTCGGCAGCTTCTGTCGCCGCCCCCCCCCCCCCCCCCCCCCCAACGTCTCCGCGGTCTCATCCGCCGAGGCTTTTTTTCGAGGAAAACACGACCGCCCGAGCCGCCGCCGTCCGGCACGACTAATGTCATCACCGGAACGGCTCCCCGGGTCCCGCTCACCGCATCCTTTTTATTTTTATTCTCTATATTTGTATGATTACTGGTCCACGGGATCAGCAGAGCAGGAGACCATTTAACAAACGTTACTACCCTCATTCCCTGTATATTGTTCTCTTGCAGGCAATACTTAGATGCTGTAAAAAAAAAAAAAAAAAAAAAAAAAAAGATATTTAAAAAAAAAGAAAGAAATGCCTTTTCTCATCATGAATTGCCAAATTATGCAAGCATATCCACTGCATCTCCTCACCCGACTGTAAACGAGTGCCAGATTCCTTGAAGAAGAAGAAGAAGAACAAGAACAAGAACAAGAACAAGAAGAAGAAGAAGAAGAAGAAGAAATGGACGAGCGTTTGTTATAAATAGTGTTGGTTTTCAGGAAATATTGATCAGTGGGAAGAAGTATTTGATTTTGTGATATAGCATAACAGCGTAGGAGGGGGAGGTCCTTTCAGGTTGTAATTTTATACAATAGAGCTTTCCAGCGAAAAGGTTAGATTTCATATATATTTGCCAGAAGACAGCTTTGTTCCCCCTGGTGAGTTACTGTTAGTTTCCTCTCTGCTGTCAGCGCCCGGCAGCTTTAGGAAGCTGTGATATATGCCCTCCTTACCCGGGGGCCATGCAGGGCCTTATAAACCCACTCAAAAATCTTTCCTTATGGGATTTCTACTGGAGAGTTTTTTAAATTATTAAAATCAAATTAAATGTGGCCTTCACAACAGCTTGGGTAATGCAAATTAAAGATGCCAGCTGTGGCTGAAATGTAATGAGTTTGAAAAAAAGACGTCGAGTTAATTTCATTCTTGCCACGAGAAAAGAAATGAAATTTGATCGAACGCAATTAAAAAAAAACGGCGACGGTTTGCGGACGGGAGAGCGTCCGCGGCGCGTGAGCCTCGGTGTACGTTTCCACTTTGAAATTTTCGAGGAAGGAAGGGGAAGAAAAAGAGAAGGGAAGAGAAAAAAAAACGCCGATGTAATGAAACGACCGAAATCCGAGAAGTTAATTGAGTTACGATTTTCTTTTTTTGAATTACCGGAGAGCGGATTGGAAGCCCACTAAAAACAGACAGGAAATAGCAGCGCTGATCCCAGTACTGGTACAACTCAGCTGCATGTGGTCCAACTTAAAGTTTAATTTCTACATCGTCTTCACTCTTGCATCCATTTCTATCTCTCTTCTTTTTACTATTCCTCATACCATGGTGCCCTTTCGATCTCTGAGCATGCTCAATGGGGGCTGGGAGGGTTAAAGATTACGGTACTACTAGTATTAACAATATGATTCTTTGACTATGGTTTGAATGCTAAGGATAGTAGCTTATTATAAATATGAAATCTGTATATTATGGAAAAATCAGCACAGGACCTTTCTTTGGTTACATTATTATAGATTAGGGTTTGAAATGGGGGAGGGGCCGAGGGGAGGGGGCGGGGTCGCTTTATAAAGATGTTAACTTTCTGGTTTCTCAGCACAAAGCATACAAAAACATATAAACAGCATTATGGTCTGTGAAGAAGACTTTATTGACATGCAGGGCGTAAAAAGAGGAATCTCAGTATACTATTCTTTCAACCTGGAGAGGAAGAAGTGCAGTTTACAGGTTGTCTTGTTTTTCTTTCTTTCCTTCTTTTTTTAAAGGAGAGCGCCACCTGTTTTTGTGGCAGTGTCAGTACAGCATGGATTAACTGACGGGGAAAGCAGTATCTTTTTTATGAACAAAAACTTATTAAAAAAAAAAAATATATGTGTTCTGTATTAGCCTGAGAAACCAAACATTTTTTTTCCCCTGTTGAAATTTCTTAATACTTGCTGCTTAGGTTACTTCATATTAATGATTGGTGATTAAATCATTTTATAATTAATTACCGGGTCAAGTATGTAACTTGATGTCTATTTATTTATTTATTTATCTATTTATTTTTATTTATTTATTATTTATTCAGCCACTTTTTTTCTTTTCTTGTTTTCTTTCTTTTACGGTTATGATAAGATAAAGATATGTATCAAAAAGAAATGCTTATTGGGGCTTTTCTCTCTTTCTCTCCTTTTTTTCCAATTTTACAATAAAAATTCAAACAGGATTGTTTTTGTTTTCTCACATTGATGTGACATTGAGTTATACACACACACACACACACACACACACACACACACACACCGATGTAGAGTGATAAAACTGGCGATGGTGTCTTTGCCCTTTTTAAAGAATCCGCCGGGTCTTCGCTGCACATCCATCCACAGCTCCGTAAACATTTTTTATGTTCCGCATCTGCCGCTCTGGCGCCACGCAGGACTTTTGGTATTCATCCCGAGACTCTGGCAGCTTCAGGAGAGAAAATGTATTCATTCCATATATTGGTATTGAACCCCACGCATGTATAGTCTGGTTTATCTGTCTTTGTGGGGACCGGTTAGCGGGTCACCTGAAGCAGCGTGGGGACGCGACTAAAATGCATGATGGGAGCGAGAACACAACAACAAGAAATAAACAAAACACACGAACGTCAGCCGGTTGGGAGGAGGCGTGGATCAACGGAGACATCGGGGGAACAAACAAATAGCATTATCACTTTGAGCATCAGTCAAGTGCGCACGTCACAAAGTATACAGCGTTGCTCTGGTGACGGGGGAACATCTGGCCACGTGCACCGGGTAATCATCATCTCCTCACATCAGCACCGCGGAGGAGACGTCTCGAAGAGCAGGCGACGGATATGGGAGGAGGGGAGAAAAGTAGAGCCACTGGCTCATGAAATAAATTGTCCCAATTACAATAAAGTGAGGCTCTTGGTCAGTGTGCACGGCAGGCAGTTCATCTTTATTACATTCAGTTAATGAAAATCAATCCCCCTCCTGATAAACTCTTATCTCCACGGCCTTTGCACGCCCCTCGCGCGGGGGAGATAATAAATTAGGGTAATATTGCCGTTGATGAGGGAGTGAATTGCAAATTATTGTAACTTTCGAAAGATTTATGATGCAGATGCCTAATTTCCGAGCTGTTTTTTTTTTCTTTTCTCCCCTCCTTTTTTTCGGGGCGTCGGGGGGGGCCATTTGTTAAAAGTTGGGCGACGCGGCCTCGTTAATAAAAACACAACGCAGACGACCAGGTGCTCCCGGCTGCTCTCTGCTATAGTAAACACCGTGGAAGTGACGGGACGTCCTAAAGCGGCGAACGCCGGGGCTCCCCCCCCCCCCCCCCCCCCCTTCAAGAGTGGATAAGACGCAGGAACCCGTGGGATGCAACGTGTTTACTAGGGACTGCCAATCACACACACACACACACACACACACACACGCTCCCCAATCTCTATCACACAAGCCAGGAGCGTATGATTTGATATGTAGGTCAATACCCATTCTGGAGGGAGCCGGTGGGTGAGATATGTGTCTAGTTGCTCGCTGTCACTCTGATTATTGAGGAGACACAGAACGATTGAGTTGGTCAGGTATGAGAGGGCCTGCGGTGGGAGATAGCTGTATAATCGCTGCAGCAGGGAACCACACACACACACACACACACACACAGTGAGAAATGAGTAACTTCTCACTCTTTGTTCCGCAGCAGTGACCCGTGTAACGGGGTGTAATGTATGTGTATGTTGAACGTCTTCTACTCGGAGCAACAATCAGACTGTGAGTGCATCATTAAGCAAAATGCTTCAGCGAGAGGAGGTTATGTGTGTGTGTGTGTGTGTGTGTGGGGGGGGGGGGGCTGCAGAGGAATGATGCAAGGTGATCATTATGGGGAGGGACGTATGAAACTGAAGGCGCACGACACAATCTCACAAGAGCAGCTAACGTCACGTACGGCATCAATAAATCGCAAAATGCAACGTTTCTTTTTTTTTGGGGGGGGGGGGGGTGTTGTTCAAAAGATGTGTTCCACCATTCATCCTATGCCTGCTATCATGTAATATGTATCTGAGGATTCATCATGTATAATTTAGTGACCCTGGAGTATTGGGGCTGGGTCTAAAATTTCAAAACTGACGTGCCATTTTTAGTTATTTTTTTATATATTCAGAGGGAGAGAAAAAAAAAACTGCGAGGACACCGAGTTCAGCCGAATGCATCGTCGTCGCACACGTCGCTATACCTCCTTCGGCCATCGATGGCGACGTAGCGGGCGTATGTGCACAAGATCGTCGGGATACCGAGCGCCATATTGCGCCAAACGCTCTTCATCAAGGCCGCGCGGCGATGAAGTGTGAGGAGCATCCTGCGTTACGACAGCCATCAATCTAGCCATTATCAATCAAGGAGAGGACTCACACACCGCTATCTATTTATCTTGCCAAGTGCTCTATTAATATCAAATTAATTTCCCCATCGAGAGTATCAATCACTCATGCAGGGTTTTTTTTTTCTCTCCCCCCCCCTCAACTCATTAGCTTGGTAATTATCCTTGTTTACAGGAGAAAGTCAAGACGGGATGGCTCAAAGTGGCCGGACGAGAAAACCATGTGCTACATCCCCCGCGCTGCCAGAGAAGATTTATAACGTATTTACAGTCGCCCAATGTCAAGCTCCACTTTTAAAAAAAGAAAGAGAGGAAGAAAGAAGAGGAGCTTTCCATGTTCAGAAGCCAAGAATCTCACCTTCTTTCAAGGGGGCGCTGTTATATAAGGCCGGGGCTGTCAGATGGCTGCTCTCAACAGATGACACCAATCAGGAACCGGGCTCCTAGCTCTGCTGTCAAATCATGGGAGGGCACACACACACACACACACACACACACACACATACACTTTACACAGTTGCAATCAGCTCAGTCTACAATGTTTATATAAACGACGGCGAGGTGGTGGGAGAAGTATCCCAAAGGTATAAGTCAAAGTACAGGGGGTGTTCTCTGCAGCAAAGGTCGTGTGACTGCTTTATTCATTTTATATTACATTAATAGATTGTTAGGATGATGCAACATGGTGTAATCTGCATTTTACTGTTTCAATCCCCTTTATAGCTCATGAGATGAGTGTGCTGAGATGATTAATGGGAGAGGAACGAAGAAAAAGAGGTTGCATAATTTTACCTGCGGGTCTTGAACGTGACCGGATCCCCACAACAAGACGCCGTCGGGGTGCGTTCAGGAACCACTGGGCTTTTAAATCTGTTATGAAATCATCCAAATGTGTTTGTTTAATGCATCGGCATTACATTACATGGACCCTCGTTATTGTAATAAAGTTATTTGTGTGCACTGGAAAAAAAAAAAAGCTTTTACATTTTAAGTCACAGCCCCGAAAACAAAGGTCACGTGATTAAAGTTGTGGTAAACGGTGTGTGAACCGGTCGGGAGCAGCAGGGGGAAAGTCATCAATCAGCAGCTGCAGGTGTGCATGCGGCCGCGCGAGGGCGGAGCTCGCGCGCGGCTGGAGACAAACCCGGAAATGACAGGTCAGAAATGTTTGGGGTTTTTTGCGTTCACGTGCAGCTCCCAATAAATTAATTTAAAAAATAAGGATAATATAAACGATGTGTGGTTATAATACAGCGTTGTTGTACAGACACGTGAATATTCAAAAGAAGAAAGGTGGGCCACGTGCGACACTGGGACGGACCGCCCGCGTGTACAGGTGACGTCACGACCGAGGGACGAGAGCGTGGAGGAGGTGAGTGTAGAGGAGGTGAGAGTAGAGGAGGTGAGTGTAGAAGAGGTGAGTGTAGAGGAGGTGAGTGTATAAGAGGTGAGTGTAGAAGAGGTGAGAATAGAGGTGACAGAAAAGGAGGTGAGTGTAGAAGAGGTGAGTGTAGAGGAGGTGAGTGTAAAGTAGGTGAGTGTAGAGGAAGTGACAGAAGAGGAGGTGAGTGTAGAGGAGGTGAGTGTAGAAGATGTGACAGAAGAGGAGGTGAGTGTAGAGGAGGTGACAGTATAGGAGGTGAGTGTAGAGGAGGTGACAGTATAGGAGGTGAGTGTAGAGGAGGTGAGAGTATTTGTGACAGTATAGGAGGTGAGATTAGAGGAGGTGAGTGTAGAGGAGGTGAGACTAGAGGAGGTGAGAGTATATGTGACAGTATAGGAGGTGAGATTAGAGGAGGTGAGTGTAGAGGAGGTGCGACTAGAGGAGGTGAGTGTAGAGGAGGTGACAGTAGAGGAGGTGAAACCTGGACTTCGCCCCCTACGTTAGCCCACAACACCCCCCCACTGAACTCGCTCCCTCTCCAGACGATTTGTTTCCTCCCCATGTGCTGTTAGAAACAGTGTTTACATGTTTTCTTCTTCGGTGGTGTTTAATTCGACGAGTGGCTCGTTTTTTATTGTTATGTTTGTTTAATTCGGCCACCTGTCTCCTCTCTTCCGGTAAAATGATTGCGAGGCCGAGTTTAATTATAATTGAGAATCGGCCCGACGGTGTCTTGCTGACGTTGCGCTATTTGTGTGTTTCAACTGGACATTTACTGCAATCTATTTAGCAGCCTACTCTTTGATTTAACAGTATTTCACCTAACCCCCCCAAATGTAACACGGTAACGATCAATCCAAAAGAGAAAGATAAGACGTGACACAAAAGCACAATAAAACCTTGTGGTTTTAAGAGTAACATAAATCTGTGTCCTACAAAGAGACGACTACGCCGACGTCTCTGCTGGGATTGGAAGCCTCAAACCTCTGTCGGATAAGCCGAAAAGGATTTCATAATCGGAGGCTGGCAGTAAAATTCACTCGGTACATTTTAACTGACCTACTTTCAAAATAAGTGCAGTTTTACACAAATACTACGACTTGAGCGAAATGTATTTAATGTGATCGCACTTTCAGGACAACGCTTTCCGTCTCTACTGAAAAGCACCTCTACTTGAGAGATAAACGTGGAGTAAAAAGTATATTTGCCACTGAAATGTAATGGATTAAGACTCGTATAAAGTACGCGTACTCGGTTTCTTTCCTCTGTCTTCTCCGAGACGAGACCACAGCAGGGTTTTACCACCACTCCCACGCTCTGCATCCTAATATTAAGGATAGGACGATGATGTGGCGTCACCCGAAGATAACTTCATTATTTTGGACGTGTGATATGTAAAAATAGTGGCGTATTTCAATTTTTTTAGCTCCTTCCCAACCCCACGGCTCGCCATCGTCGGGCGACGGATCACGAGTGTGACGAAGCACTCCGTCCCCGGAGAGTTGTAAAAAAAGAAAAAAAAGCCCCCGAGACGCTTTAACCTTTAATTCCAGATATAAATTCAAATTGCGTCGACTAATTATGGCGCAATAATGTGCAACGTCTTCGCGAAGGAGTGCGCAGGAGCTTTCTTAATTGCCTTTTTTTTTTTTTAATGGTCGATGAAAACTGATCACATCCCCCCCCCCCCTCCTCTTCCTCAGTGTAAATATCAGCGGCGTGCGCGTGTTGACTCTAACCTGGTGTTAAACCACAGACTAAATCCTATTCGGAGCCATGCAGCGCTCTGGCAGACAAAAGCAAAGCCAGCAGCCAGCTCAGCACTCAGAGGTAACATTTACACAGGGGACTGAGAACATACTGTGGATCCCTACAGCTACACAGCCAGCTTGTCAAAGCTGTCTGCCTCCTACAAGCTGTCAGGCCTTATGGACTGAGGACCCCATCAGGCCGCGGCTGGTATTGCAGGCACGCCGCCAGGAGCTGCTGCCACTGTTCTGTCATTTCATGCTACTTGTCGAGAACCGCTACCTCGTGGTATTGCGCATGCGCCGAGTCGATTTTCCGAGTTTTTTTTGACACGCCCGTAATGTTTTGCCACCCCGTCGATGCATGTCTGATAACGGGGAGTGACATCCTCAAAATCCCGATTATTTCCCTAGTTAAAAGTACATTCAGCATGTATATTGTACAGGTAGTAATAATATGTAGTAATGACATGTAGATTAATGAGTGATAAGCAGTTGCTATTTCTTTTGTGTCAACAAATTATTGTAAACATGAGTTTGTTCACATTATCATAATAAAGCACTGGTTTATTATTAGGGTATTTAGTGTTGAAGATAAACACTTTAACAGTGAAAAGTGAAACATTGAACTTTGAAAGAAAAGCATATTGTGATAGTACACTAACATCCTATCAGATAGGGTAGCATGAATCGATACACACCTATCGGTTTATGCAGCGGGTAGCAAATTCTGACAAGGCAGCAAAAAATGACAGACCACCACTCTTTAAACCGCCACCGTGAAGGCGTTGTTTCTTTTTTCTTCGTCATCTTGACCCCCAGAAACGGTGGTTTGTGTTTTTATGATTTTTAAAAAGGTTCAAAAGAGATAATAAAAGCTGATGGATGTCATCTGCACACTTGTTTACAGTGATGCGATGACAAATATACGCTAAGATACCAGGTAGAATAGCGACCCGGAAAAATAAATAAACGACCTAAATCCAGAGTGTCCAACACTTTTAATACAGAAAAGTACAAACATATTAGTTTACTTTCTTACTCAAAAACTAAAAACATGTAAAAACACATTACAGTTAACACATCTATAAACAGGCAAATGTACACAATATAAAACACATATATACACTCTTTTAATATATTATTGTATAAAGATTTTGATGTTTTTTTTTAAACCTTTTTTTTTTTAAACTGGAAGCCAAACAGCTTGAAGAGGGAGTGTTTCACCGAAGATGATAACTGTTGAGTGACACACCATATGTTATGGATAGGTAGTTTTTTTTACATACAGTTGTTGGATCCTGTGTATTTAGCAGACTGAAATGAACTGTTGAAATAGACAAAGATGACATCTGAATACATGCATTGCTGTTAAAACCTTTGTTTAAGTGCTATTGATATTACTGGGTTATGCAGGATCTAGAAGCGTCCGTACAGTTTGGAGTTACATGTGCAGCTTGAAGGTTGAGCACTATGACGTCTGTATTTACAAAAAATGACTATGCCGTTTATTTAGCTGCCGTAAACAGATTACCGGTGAAGTGAGCGTGTGGAAACACGTGCTGGACCCCAAACCACATGACATCATGCATTTATTTTAACTGATTACGTCACTCATGAATCCACGGAAAAAGTGAAGCAGGGGAAAAAAGAAAAAAATGAGTGTGAAATCCTTCAAATGATAAAAACAGAAAAAGATCACAACATTCGCAAATTGCCCCCCCCCCCCCCCCCCCCCCCCCCGAAAAAACACAAATGTCTGACCTCTACTCACTCTTTCCTCAAGCTGGTAATGTTTCCACGTTCTGTTTTTCCTCCAGGTTTCTTTTTTTGTGTTGATTTCTCTATTTATTTTTTTACAAAAGCAGCAGAATGACGAGGAGTGGGAGCAGCGCGCCGCTGGCCGCCGCGTGCGGCGCCGCCCGGTTGTAAAGACGAGTAGTCCTCGGCGAGTTCTGCTTCAGTTTACTCGGCGGCAGCGCCTTTAAATCCTCCAGAGCGCCGTACGCCGCCATGGAGAACTCGGGGTCTCCGGTGGTCAGCAAGTCAAACACGCAGGACTGGAAGTACACGTCCTCCACCTGCAGGGTCTCCCTGCACCTGGCCGTGGCCCGCTCCACCGTGTACACCTGGTGGGGGGGCCGCAGCGCCCCCAGCTCCGTGTTGGTGCCCTGCGGGCGCGGCTGCTGGCTCTGGCGGCCCACCGTGTGCTCCTTGATGAGCTCGTTGCGCGGGCAGCCGTGCAGGCAGAGCTGCAGGCCGCCGTTGCCCTCCGAGTAGTCCAGGGTGTCCTCCGGCATGCGGATGGCGAAGGTCAGGTAGCTGCCCACGCGCCGCACGATGATGGACGTGCCGATGTAACGGGCCTGGATCTTCACCTGGCGGCCCGCCGCGCCGCCGCCGCGCTCCACGACCGTCAGGCTGCCGCTCTCGCCGCCGGTCCGGGTCCCGTCTTGGAAGGCCAGCGGCAGATCATCGGTGGTGGCCTGGTACACCTTCTGATCCGTGCAGCCTTGGAAGGACTTGAAGATCACAGTGATCTGAAACGAGAGGAGCATAAAACATCAGCAGGACTCTCTTGTAGTTTGACTCGTGTCGCTCGAATAAAAGACTCTTCTTTGCTAAATCTAACGACAAGCGGTACAAACGTATGCCCTAATTGGTGTCGAATATGCGCAGTACCAATTACGGCCACCAGGTGGCAGCAGGAACCCAACCGTTTTGACGGCTGTGGAAGGCGTTGATGACCCACGTTTTTTTACAGGGTGACAGTGATTGCTGTCACTGGATTGTTACCACCCAAAGAGAAACTGTGCAAATAAACCCAAATCATTGTGTGGTCCTCACTATTTCCTTTACCTGGGGGGAGAAAAACACACATACTAAAACGCAATACCTCCACCAGTCCTCTCTGGATGTTGGCTCCGACGCCAACGTTTCATACCGTCACGCATTTTCCGACGCTTCCCCTCCGCCGGCCGAGTGACTGACTGTGATTTGTATTCCGGCTGAGCTTCGGGAAAAAAATGTGGGCCTAACCTGTGTTTCTTCAAAGCGTCGTGACAAAGTGGTGGCTGTGGTTACGTTTACTCTTACGGCGGGATACAGTATTTGATGGATGATTTCCTGTCTCGGGTCTGGCAGTCGCAAACAACTCCAAAATCGTGACGGGAGCGCGCGGGTGCCGCCACAGATATCCCCGACTACAGGTTCGCGTTAGATTGCATACCCGAAAAATACACTTTAAAGTGCCTTTATTCTGAAATCCCTAGTGCGAAATCAATTTGTTTCGTATAGTTTTCAAATATTGGAGTTAATGTTGTATAATAAATGTACTATTCAAATGAAAGCAGCTTTCTTAACCTGTTTTAATGGACATGATCTGTGCGTGCTGGGTCTTGTATACCAATGTGACCGAGTATCAAAGACATGATGAAGGTTTGAACACTTAACAAAAAAAAAGCCTGAAACCCCCCCCCCCCCCCCCCAGGCCTACTTCATCAACAGAATCAAAAGCCCTTTGCAGCCGTCCAATCATTCCTTTGTTTTTCCACATTATTCCATATTTACACCCCCCCCCTAAAAAAAAGCACCCAGTTAATTATTTGACCAGAGGGGTGAAAAAACATTCCTGATCGTGGCGGTGGAGGAAAAAGTTTGAGTGAGCGTTAATCACTACCATATGACCACCCATGTGTTAAAAGGTAGAGCGCTCGAGCGTGTCTGTGATCCAACACCGCCGAAGACTCCCTCTCTCTCTCTCTCGCCCCTCAGAGATCTGAAGGCGCTCTGAGGCTGGAGGAATGCTGGAGGCTCGAGAGGCACCGTGGAATGACGATTAACTTCACATGTTGATGCTTTATGGCGCGACTCGAGCTAGCCAGCAACGTTCGATTTAAAAAAAAAAAAAAAAAAAAAAAAAGTTTGAGTCTTTGAATTTCTTTCGTTGAAATCTTGAATGGATTTAAACCCAGTCGGACTTCCAAATTGTGTCCAAACAAAAACGATATAGGGAGTGAAAACAAAGAAGTGAAGATGTATGTAGACGGCGAGAGCGTTTGGAAGTAGACGTTACTTTTGTTTTATGGGGTCACGTGACACACAGAAAGAATGTGGGGAAACACGGCTCTGAACTACGGCTGCAACGATACCGTCACCATATTATCGTTTTGTAAAGAGTGCGTCGCTAATAACGTCACAATATCTACAAGTGCATCGCGATATTTGAATCGTTTGTCTTTTTTTCGTGTCGCTGCGCCCGTCCTCACCTTGCTGGTTGCCGTGGCGCTGGAGCCCAGCACGACCGGCACGTTGGTCACCTGCACCGACAGGAAGCGGTTGTCGATCAGAGGCCACGCCCCCTCCACCTTGCAGGTCTGAAACTCGTTGCGGAATGTCCGTAAATGCGGGTCTCCGAATAATCCGCAGTGGGCGTATTTCTTCTGCGCGCCCGAGGCGCCCGCCGCCAGGACCCGGCTCTCGTAGTCGCACAGCTCCGGCACCACGGGGCGCGGCGTGCCCACCGCCTTGGCCGAGGAGGTGGGCCCGTCGCTGGAGCAGTTGTGCTGGGAGAACAGCTCCTTGATGCGGAAGACGGCCGAGTGGTAGACCAGGTCGCCCCGGCAACTGCGCGCCTGCCGCCGGGTGCACTGGGCGTAGGCGCGCAGGGCGATGCAGTAGTCCACGTCCGGGGCCACGTCGTCCTGCAGGCCGCTCGTGTGCGAGGTGGAGGACACGTACTCCGCGTTGCAGCGCTGGATTCGACACTGCTGGCAGTGAGCTGGGAGACAAACAAACAAAGCGGCGTCAACATTTTTGCATCGGAGTGAAGATATTTCGGGGTTCGTACACATGTTGACCAGTGGAATTCCAGGACTTTTCCAAGACTTTAAACCAAATGTCCATGACCAAACTCAAATCTCGGTGTGTACATGAACACTTTTTGAAAACGCAGTATTCAAACAATGAGAATTCCAAAGCATACAATATACCTTAAATCAAACAAATGAATGAGAGACAATAGTTTGGTTAAAAGAATACTATACTATAAGATTACTATACATGTATATTCTTAGAAACACTTATATAAATGTTTATTCTTTTAATCAAACTATTATCCTTTATGTGCAAATCCATCTGTTTGGACTTGGCGTATGCCGGCTTATAATTTGATCTTCTTCTTTTCAAAAACATGTGAATTATTTTAAAGTCGACGTATATGAACATGTGATTATAACAAATTTCCATGACTTTTCCAAAACTTTTGTGATTTAAGTTTTTTCCATGACTTTTCCAGGCCTGGAAATGACCATTTCTAAATTCCATGACTTTTCCAGGTTTTCCATGACCGTGTGACCTCCATCTCGGCTGAATTTGAACACAAAAACAAAAAAATCTCCTAATGTTATAGTAATCTATCTGACATTTACGGATGCGTTGCCTCAGCGCGGTCCAAAATTTTTCCACGATCAAGTTTAGCTCAACCAGGAGAGCCATTAAAACCCCAAAATGTGTGAGCTCAGGAGGCCGTGATCCCACACTGAGCCCCAGAGTCCGTCGAATCTTATTTCCCACAACTAGCCCCTCGCAACAGCACATCGCCGCTCTCTGTGGGAGGAAACCGACCTGCGTTAGTTTGCCTGAGGGTGTTGAATGCGGTCTGGCTGTTGCCGGGGTAATTGAAGTCCATTAAGCTACGCTACGTAGCGCGGGGGCAGCGAACGCCTCGGAGTCGAACTTGTTCAGCAACTCCGGGTCCGAGCCGGAAGCCGATGTTCTATCATTTCATGCTACTTGTCGAGAACTGATACCGTGTGGTATTGCGTGTGCGCCGAGTCGATTTTCCGTCGATGCATGTCTGATAACGGGGAGTGACATCCTCAAAATCCCGATTATTTCCCTAGTTAAAAGTACATTCAGCATGTATATTGTACAGGTAGTAATAATATATAGTAATGACATGTAGATTCATGAGTGATAAGCAGTTGCTATTTCTTTTGTGTCAACAAATTATTGTAAACATGAGTTTGTTCACATTATCATAATAAAGCACTGGTTGATTATTAGGGTATTTAGTGTTGAAGATAAACACTTTAACAGTGAAAAGTGAAACGTTGAACTTTGAAAGAAAAGCATATTGTGATAGTACAATAACATCCTATCAGATAGGGTAGCATGAATCGATAGACACACCTATCGGTTTATGCAGCGGGTAGCAAATTCTGACAAGGCAGCAAAAAATGACAGAACACCGGTGCTGCGTTCGGTCGGGAAGTCTTGTGCGCCGACTAGAATATAATAACTCCTGCTGGATGGTGGATGCATTTGTTTCTTTTCTTTCTCCATTTCAGCAGCATCCACATCACAGAGCACCCCCCCATCCACTGCAAATGAATTGTGATCGGTTGCAACAGACTGCGCCTCTATTGCGACAGAATAATCTCGTGTTTACTACGAAGCTCCATCTAATCTCCCGACGGCGTGGACAAAGACGACAAGATAAGCGCCGCGATTTCACACGGATATTCGCGCACCGTTTTTTTTGTTTTTCTCTTTCGCTCGTACGTCCGATTCACCGAAGAGGACGGGACGGATGATTAATGCATCGCACAGCCGCTGCACTTCAACACCAGCTCTGATATAGTAACAAGAAAAACACTGAGAGAGCGTGAGGGGTCAAGTTAGAAGGCATCCTGCATGCCTCCTCTGAATTCCAACAGGCCTCCCCCGTCTCGAGGTCGCTCCAGTCTGCTGCGATTGACACTTTCGGACAATCGCTGCCCGCACAGGCGTCAACAACGGGGCATCTCCCCAAAGGGTCTTTATGCTCTGGCACTTAGTAGGCTACCAACAAGTGGGAGGACCATGAGGAGAATATGAGAGCAGAAAAGGAACAAGAGCAGCAGTATGTGTAATGGTGGATTAGTAGATTGGAGTTTACCCTGGAGATGAAGGACACCACTTTCTTGAGGCTTTGGTGTAGTTCTTAAGACGGGCCAACATGATAATAATCAAACGTAACTATTAATATGTATATACATAAATCAACTATTTCTTGCACTATAACTTTTAGATGGTGTCAAGTCCATTTGCAACAACAAAGAAGAACCTGAGGGCCCCCAGGGGTCTTTTGATTTAAGTGCAGCACAGTAATTCAATATTGCTTATCTTTCCATTTTACTTGAACACGAAGATAAGATGGCTTGCAGTTTTCATGTTTCAATTATTTGAAAACGCCCAACAACTTACACAATCATTGCACTTTTCTTTATTTGCATGGCACATTAAAAAAACGTGTGCATAACAAAAATAAAAGTAATACGTATGAGTTGTGAATGTCCACATTGAAAGGGATTGTCTGGTGGATTTTGAACAATAAAAAAGAAGAAAATCGACAACAGTCAAACGAAAACTTTTACCAAGTAGTGCAACTTTATCGAACAGTGAAACAAAACGCCCCCCACCGAGAAAAATATACTCTCAATCAAATGAACATAATTATTCCTTAATAATTGAACTAAACTTGCTCGTGAGAGAGCAGCGGCCGTGGAGACGTTCAGAGGCCGACCAGTCGGACCCCCATCATGCACGGGAGCTCACTAAGTTAATACACGACCACGGGGGAATAACACGGTTCTTTCGGGTCCGCCGACATTTAAAACAGTCTAAACTGTAATACTCTGGACTTTAACGGTACATGTGACCGTGTGTTGTCCGGTTAACGGTAAACAAATCAACCAAAACAAGCTCCGTAGTTTCCTTCTCGCCAGACTGCGGGTGCTCGGACCCCAGTTTGCTAGCGAGCTATGCTAACTCCCAGCTAAACCGCGGCTTGATAAAAACCATGGCAACAGCGGTGCTCGTGGCCGTAAAGCGGCCGGTCGACTCGCCCGTTTGACGTCGACTGGGGACGACACGTTACGAAACATGCGTCCGTTACGTGCGTCGACTCGTGCCGCTCGGCTAGCAGCGACGCGGGCGTCAGTCTGGAGGCTGAGATCCAACAGACGTTACTACTTTGTCCGCGATACTTTCAAACCAATGGCGACTTTTCGCCATCTTTTTAAACACTTTTTAAACACTCAAAACAAACGCGAACAACTTTTAAAGTTACTGTGTTGAAGGACGGTGTCCGAGACGTTAAAAAAATAGTTGTCGAGGGGTCTGGGGGGAGAAAAAAGTTAACTTTTTATTTCCCCCCCACACACACACACACACACCTCCATTGCCGGGGGCAGCGGGATTCAGAAGCACGGATTTAGTATTAAAAAAGAAAAGAAAGTCAACCCAGATAAAGGCGACACTCACCTGGTCGAAACAGCAGCGAAAGTAAAACCATGGTGAACGTTACACAGTCCAAAAGCTGCCGCTTAGCCGTGATTTGTGGTCCGCTTCTCCCCATACCAATCCATTCAGTTAGAATGGAGTTCCTCGACTGCTTCTCATCGACGCTGCGGCTGCGGGGAAATCAGACGCACACACACACACACACACACGCACGCACACACACACCAAAAAAAAAGTCGTCTTCGCTGTCATTCAAAGGGGGGCCCCTGTCTTCAGGGGCGGCTCTAGGAGGGAGGGGTTTAAAGCGCAGACGGGAGGGAGTGGGGGGGCCCCAGAGGTGATTGCCGGCCAATGAAATACTAATTACTCACTAACCGCTTGATATTTACATTTAGCGGCAATTACTGGGGATTCGGGACAGTGGAAAAGTGCTTTCAACAACATAATTGTTATGGCCCTGATTTTATGATTGGAGAATCACAGGCTGTGGTGGTTTATAATAGTGTAACAATCGGCTTTTATAACTGCATGTGCACAACGCTGAAGGTTACCGCTCTGGAAAAGGCGCTCGGCATAATCGGAAAGGAAGAGTTGTAAAGACGACCTCAGTATAAATGTTGGCAGCACAAAGCACAGAGGGACACAAAGACCCCCCCCCCCCCCCCCACACACACACACACACACACACACATACACACACCCTCCAAATGGAGACAAATGTCAGTGTGTTTACAGCAGTAAGCAGGATTCTCCCACCTGTTGTTTTCCTCAGTCTTTAAATAATAAAGTATAACGTTTGATTGACAATTGCGTGTGCAAACTAATATAGTTTAACTTAGAACCTGATGAAAGGTGGTTGGCTTTATCCATAACTGAAAAGTAATTATTTAGGCCGAGTTTAGTGTGTATCCCACATGATTTCCTCCATTAAATTGCATTATATGTCATATTTAAGGTCAATTAATCTCTTATTTTTGTCATGTGTGGTTTGGGTATACAACGTGATGTTTCACTCGTGGGCTTCAGTCACGTCGGGGAACACACACTGTCGATTATTTTTGGTCTCAGCAAAAATCTCGGCGAGCGCTTTCATTTTTTCCATTACATTTTCACTCTGCAACTCGCATGTTACTCTTTTCCGTTTCGTGGCCAACTTTCCATCTCTCGCACCTCCTTCAACGGCACTCTGTCTTTCATTTGCACAGCTGCTGTGAGGCCGGACCATCTGCAAGGCGCACACATACACACACATACACACACACACACACACACACACACATACACATACACACACGCTGACCAGCTTTCTTTCTTTTTTCTTCTTCCTGAGACACACTCTGGTGGTTTTATGTGCCATGCAAATAAAGAAATGTAATGCACCACCCCAGATTCTGTGTATATAAAAAAAAAAAGAATAATAAGAAGAACATCAACAGTCACAGTTTGCGTAATTTTCTCCAACTGGAATGAAATGTTCCAGCTTTGTTTCGGGTGCAGCTGTAACATTTGGCCGCCTGACTTTATGAGAGAGAAGTGAACCCAGACAGTTATTGGATCACTGGGTTTTCTATACACATTTGGGCTCCTCCGGCCACACAATTGTGTGATTCAGGTGGCCTGTCAGTCTCGTGAAAGGTCTTCACAGGCCCATGTTGATGCGGGGCTGATATATATAGTGGAGGGGGGGGAAACGAAGACAGCTCAACTCAAGTGGAACGTTTGGATGGTCCCGAGCTGCCAGAAGGGCCTCGGTCACACTGGATCCACTGTGCCAAGTCCATCCCCCCAGAGGGCTCTCTACCTGCACTCTGTTGGTTCAGCTAATTTCGGAGGCTCGGCTTGGTTCATCCGCTTTACGGCCGCTGCACTTTTACGGTCACGTTTCTTTTCTTTTTTTAAAAATCCCATTAAACCGGTTACACTGTGTATTATCAGTGTGTGTGTGTGTGGGGGTGTTGATGGTGTGCGGCAAAATAAAAATCCATAATCGACGCCTCACCTGTTGCGGCGTTTCGCCTCGGGAGCGAAGGATGACATTTTTCCTGCGGGAAAAAAAAAGAAACGCAGCGTTGACTTCAATTAGTCAACCAGACAAAAATACAAGGCACATCTGCATTCCCCCCCCCCCCTCACACAAAGATAAAAGACAACAAAATCAAAGCCCTAGTTTCACTCGATACGCCGCCGTCTGCTAAATGAGCTCGGGATCCACTCTGCGGGACGGATGAGCACTGAAGCAAACAGTTAATTGATCCAGGTGGGCGCTAAGGATGAATTCAGCACATGAAAGAAGCCTGTCAGGCTTGATGGGCGCAGAAAGAGCCTCATTCTTCCCGTGTTTCCTTCTGAACGGCTTGCGTTGCATGACCCGGCGGTTTGTATATGCAACCGGCTCTAAAACAAGTGAGAGAGAGAGAGAGAGAGAGAGGGAGCGGGCTGCAGAGCTCAGGTAAAAAACAAGGCCAATATATTTCTCCCGCCGACAATTGGGTCACTTGTTCTGGTGCAAGTTTAAATTTGGACTGCAGAGAGAAAACCCCCAAAGTGTTTTTGAACAAACATTAAAGGAGTGATTAAAACTTAGAGACTGAGAAGGGAAAGGATTGGTGAAACGGGGGGGAAGGGCGAAGAAAAAGGAGAGAGAAAAAAAAGCAGGAGGGTGGGGGTCGGGGGGGGGGGGGGGGATTGGGTTTCCTCTGACTGTGTGTCTGGGCAGCTCCACATGTTCCTCATTAAGATCCTCACACTGTGGGACCAGCTCCACGCCGGGATGCTTGTTTTTGTTATTAGGCCCAACGTGCTGTGGTCTGGTGGAAGCCCCGAAAACACACAGGGGCCGGTCCGGGATCCTCTCCCCGGCTCTGCAGTGACCTCACACACACGCGTGTGCACCGCAACGTGGTCAACCCACACTGCAGTAACTCCGGTAATGTGCATGTTTTACAAAAACATGTAAATACAGCCTTAGAGTTGCACAAAAAATAAAGACCCGAATGGGAGCTGTAGACCTTTTTAAACAGGGTTCATTTTTATTCTTCCACTGCAATGTTTACAAAACAATACCCCGGCTAAAAAAAAAGTTGCAGGAAATTGTTCATGTGTCATGCTTCTGATTTTTTTCTTCTCGTTCAATTTCATGCCCATCTAGATTCGTCAAGTGAAACGTGTATCGCGTTTCTTCTGGGGGGGCCGATAGCATCAGAGATTGGGATCAGGAGTAGCACGCGCCCCTCTGCAGCTCCGCCAGCGCCACACGGTTGCAATATAAGAGACGAGCTTATTGAATTTTAAAACAGGAACCAGAGCAAATTGACTGTTTTTTTTTTGCCCCTTCTCCCTCCCTCCCTCCCTCACTCCGCCCCCCCTCAATCTGAAATGAAGTGTCCTGCAGCACAGCTGAGACGCAGAGTGAGAGGGAGATGGAGAGGGATGCAGAGAGCTGGTATGTCTGGTTCAGGCCTCTCGCTGGCAGGAGAAGGGGGATCTGTTATCTCAGCTCCAGATAAGGGAAACTGTGGTGTGAGTGTATACGGGGCCGCGCTGATAGCATCTCGACTCAAGGATCCCACTTACGGTACCCTGATTGATAGCTGACAGCACACACAGGGGGCGTGCGTGTGTGTGTGTGTGTGTGTTGGGGGGCTTTCTGAGTGTTTTTTTAGGTACCCCTCAATAGGTATCCATGCAGGCGACTGTTTGCAGAGTCCCTTTGGATCTTTGTCTCTATAAGTAAACAGGAATTATCGCACTTGCGTGTCATGAGAGCCGCGCTCCGCCTGCAAGCTTAACTTCTGAGCATGGAAACTAAAGGA
>CM070102.1:21831623-21979123 GCA_036178185.1 Liparis tanakae
TCGCCCTAAACCCTAAAGCCGTGTCCTTCGGCCCGTCTGCGACAGTTGGTATTGTTTCTGTCCCGGACAACTGGCCCCGGACCAGGAATAGACCAACAGACAATAACTCGGGACTGTGTAAACTTAGCCATTCCGATCTTCCAGAGTTTCACCCAGAAGGCATTTGGAGAATGCCCCCCCCCCCCCCCCCTCCCCCCAAGGCACTGAAACATGGCGGCGTACTCTTCCATCAAATCGAGCTTAAATGAGTCCCTCCTCGCTATGGACTGAGAAAAGTCCACATGAAGAGTTGAGAAATTGATATGGTTTGTTTCCCCCACACCCTTTATCTTTTCAGCAGATGTTTCTCGCATTTCCGTTAAAGTCAATCCTCACACGCTGTAAGGGGGTCATGCATACAGATTTATTTTTTTTTACTTCAGTGTTCGTGAGTTACGATATCGTGGCGTCCGCTCAGCGTAAAAGTCACTTTCTATCCACATTAACGTTCAAAACCTCAATTAGCATCTGCAGGCGTTTCCTAATTCGAAGGAGGAAGAATAAAGTGACTTACCTTGGGTGAGTGTGTTTGTGGTGTTCGCTGAGCGTGGGGAACCGGAGGCGCTGGCGTGAGTGCAGTTTGAAAGGAGCGCGCGGCGTTCGCCGTGGTTGCCTCGGCGCCGTTAGCTGGCCAACTGAGAGGTCGGGCGGCGCCGCGGGGGCAGATAGCCGCTCGGCACCGAGGGCACATGACAACAGCTGTCCGCTTCAAGAATCGGCACTTTGATTAGGGCAGGCCGGTAGTGAGCGATGCGGCCTAATTCCCACATATCTGGGTAGGGCACTTCTGAGAAGAGAGGGAGCGAGAGAGAGAGAGGGAAAAAAAAAGAAGAGAAAAAAAACTCAACGGAAAAAAGATTGATGCGCAATCACGTGCACGCATATTCCCGAAAACATGCGCGGTCTGCAGAGACACGGCCACACACACACACACTCACACACACGGCACTGACGCTCACTTGTATTCCCGGATATTCATAAGGCTCGCTAGAACCACCGTGTGTCACACTTGGAAAAAGCCTTCCCGCGTTCTCTTAATAATAAAAAAAGTCCATCAGACGGACAGACGGAAGGATACGAGTGAGGGCCGACCGACCCCCCCCCCCCCCCCCCCCCCCTCTAGGCCAAGCATGCGTGTCACGTGAATGAGCCCGTGTGTTATCGCGGTTGACGCTCATCCCCTTACGGCATCTCGCTTTTTAAAAAAAGTCCTTATACACGTGTGTTTTTTTGGGTTTCTTTTTTTGCCACACTCGGCAAAAAAAGAAGAAAAAAAAATCACGGGTCCCCAGCCTCCACCCCGCCGGGGGGGGCGCCCGGCCCTCGTCAACCGATGAGCCACGAGACGATACGAGCAGAATCCATCCGCCGCACAACAAGAGGGATCATGCGGGATTTCTTTTTTTTTTTTTTTTTTTGGGGGGGGGGGGGGGGGGGGCGATCAGACGGCGTGCTGCAAAAAAACTAAACACGTGGCGAGGAGATGTGTGAATGTGATTAACCTCGCCAGACTGACTCGGCGCTCCCGCTCCGGGGGGAGAGACGCACACGTTTCCCCGGTGATTTATAGAGGTGGAGCAGTCGGCCACGAGGCCTCGGGCCGAGGAGGAGAGGAGAGGAGGAGGAGAGGAGGAGAGCAGAACAACAGCACTTAATTCAAGTCTGACAAAACATATTCTGTAGGAAATCCATAAAGACTGCTCCATCAAATCTTACAGACCCCCCCCCACACACACACACATACACACACACACACACACACACACACACACACACACATACTGATCGTTCTTCCATATTTTTATATTGCAACTTGTAAACTCGAGACACAGTTAGAAGAAGAAGAGGAAGGAGGAGGAGGAGGAGGAGGAGGAGGAGGAGGAGGAGGAGGAGGAGAAGAAGAAGAAGAAAGAGTGGGAGGTGAAGAAGAAGGAGGAGGTGGCGGAGAATGAGGAGAAGGAGAAGAAGGATTAGGAGGAAGAGGAGGATGAGGAGAAGATGAAGAAGGAGGAGAAGAAAAAGAAGGATTAGGAGGAGGAGGAGGAGAAGGATAAGGAGGAGAAGAAGAAGAAGAAAAATAAGAAGAAGAAGAAGAAGAAGAAGAAGAAGAAGAAGAAGAGAGTAGTTTCATTGAAGCAGTAATGCACCGTTCTGTTTCTGACAGTAAACTCATCTCTCGTGTCTCCCTGGGAAACGTTCCCGGGAACAGATGTGAATCCCCAATAAAGTGATTCTTAATCCTGCATTTCTTCTCTAAAGTTGTGAAATGGCTCACGGCTCATGGCCGCCGCTCGTGATTCCTCCTCATTGTTCTCTCCGTCCCAGAGAGCGCTCCGTCTCCGTGGGCGAGCAGCTGCTCGCTCCGACAGCTGCACGGACGTCCACTGCAGCCCAGAGAGGCAATTAAAAAATCAAGTCCATGTTGTGTTTCAGTTGATCCATTGCTATTCCTACATGTAATCCCCTCTCTCATGCCTCACACACACACACACACACACACACACAGCCCTGCTCTGTCAAAGAGCGATGATGGCGGCATGGGGACGCAGGGATTCACCATTTTTCTAAAGTCCCTAAATCGGAGCGACGTGGCGCTGATGGATTTGACGCGCGGTCCAGGTCCGAGCTGAGAGGAGCCCGCGTAATCTCCAGGGACTAACGGGGACTAACGGGGACTAACGGGGGCCCGCGGATTGTTTCCATATCTCCTCCGGGGCGAGGTATGCCGGGCCACACAAAGTCGGCCTGGCGTCACAGTGGCATTCTGGGAGAGGGGGGGGGGGGGGGGGGGGGGGTTAAATCGAGCCGAGGCCGGGCCTTGTGCCGCGAGCAGCGGAGCATTCTCACGGCGGCGGGCGCACACACGTAAACACACACACACACACACACACTCTCACACACTCACATACACATGCAAGCATTCGCAAGAGTTTGCATGTCCCAGTTGTGCTCTCGATCAAACACACACACACATACACACACAGACACACACACACACACACACACTGTCCATGACTCCAGTTGTTCCCTGCTCTCACGGCATGCAGCAGGTGTTAGAGTGAGAGAGCTGAGCTGTGTGTGTGTGTGTGTGTGTCTGTGTGTGTGATGGGGGGGGGGTGTCTGGCTTGCTGATCTGCAGTCTTAAGAACAGCTTTTCTATTGTTTCTAATATGCGTGGGCTCGTTTTTGGAATTGATTTGGAAAATTGAATGGGATTAACCCCCCCCCCCCCCCCCCCCCCCCCGACGACACACACACACACACACAGACAAGCGTTCCGGCTACCAAGCACACACACACACACACACACTCATTGTGATACGGGATATAATTAAAGACGCTTGTGGTTTATTATATTAATGCGCGTGGCATTTAGCGCGTAGTAAACGTGAGTAATCCCTCTCCTCACACGGCAGCCAACGTGGGGCCCGGCTCAGGGAGAGGTTAGGGTTAGGGAGGGGCCCCCCGGAGGGAAAGGACGAGCTCTTTAAGTGGGAGGGAGAACCAATCAGAGGCGTCCTCAAGCTGCCACAGTGTACTGCAGGTGAAGAGGAGAGGAGACGACAAGAGACGAGAGGAGAGGAGACAAGAGAAGAGAGGAGAGGAGACGAGAAGAGATAAGGAAAGAGGAGGAGAGGAGACGATGGAGAGGAGAGAAGATAAGAGGAGAGGAGAGGGGAGGAGACAAGAGAAGAAGAGGAGATGATGGAGAGGAGAGAGGAGACGAGGGGAAATAAGGAAAGAGGAGGAGAGGAGACGATGGAGAGGAGAGAGGATAAAAGGAGGAGAGGAGACGATGTAGAGAAGAGAGGAAATGAGACGATAGAGACTAGACAAGAGGAAATGAGACGAAAGGAGACGAGAGGAGACAAAGGGAGAGGAGAGTAGACGAGACGAGAGAACACAAGGCAAGACGAGGGGAGAGGAGAGGCGAGGAAACGAGAGGAGACAAGGGCAGAGAAGACAAGAGGGGACGAGAGGAGAGAAAACGAAGGGAGAGGAGACGAGACGATAGGAGAGGAGACGAGAGGACAGGAGACAAGAGGACAGGAGACGGGACAAGAGGAGAGGAGACTCAGTAACTGATTGTGAATCCGAAGTTGAGCTGAAACACAGATTCCTTCATCAGAAGCGAGTCGCGTTATCGAGAGTTATCATCTAGAGTTATCATTGAGAGTTATAATCTAGAGTTTTAATCTAGAGTTATCATCTAGAGTTATAATCTAGAGTTATCATCTAGAGTTATCATCTAGAGTTATAATCTAGAGTTATCATCTAGAGTTATCATCTAGAGTTATCATCGAGAGTTATCATCGAGAGTTATCATCTAGAGTTATCATCTAGAGTTATAATCTAGAGTTATCATCTAGAGTTATAATCTAGAGTTATCATCTAGAGTTATAATCTAGAGTTATCATCTAGAGTTATAATCTAGAGTTATCATCTAGAGTTATAATCTATAATTATCATCTAGAGTTATCATCTAGAGTTATCATCTAGAGTTATAATCTAGAGTTATAATCTATAATTATCATCTAGAGTTATCATCTAGAGTTATAATCTAGAGTTATCATCTAGAGTTATCATCGAGAGTTATCATCGAGAGTTATCATCTAGAGTTATCATCTAGAGTTATAATCTAGAGTTATCATCTAGAGTTATAATCTAGAGTTATCATCTAGAGTTATCATCGAGACTCAAATGCTGAAACTGAAACAAGCCGACTTTAACAAAAGAGGACGATCTGAGTCATGTGACCGTCCTGTGGAAACTTTTCCTGTACCCACCCGAGCTTCGGGAGAAAAGAGACCTTTTGAAACACAGATTTACAACGCGGGATGCTGAGCCAGCGATTCCCTCCCGACTCTCCAGACCATCTCAGGTGATGCTCGCTGAGATCCTGGTTTCTGGATCCAGAACCGGAGCGTTTGGATTTTATTTCCACAACTTTTCCCGGCGAAATGTGCCAAGAGTATCATTCATCCGCGGTTCAGAAAAGCATTTCGCCTTCCAGGAGAACCATCAGACTTCTGGCCGGACTTCTTTTTTTATATTCGTGGCGTATTAAACTAACAACGCTAAAGTATCCTTCAGACGTCGATGAAGAATCCACCTCGAGGCCGAACAACTCACCGCTTTACTTTCTCTTTGCTTTGCACAAAACAAAATAGTATTTTAATACGTTGTTGTTGTTGTTGTTTGCTCTTCTGTTGGCTTATCTTTCTCTCTGTGCAGTATTCACATCGGATGTCGTCACTTTGTCAACGTAGAGTATAATTGTAACTGAACCAAAAGATGATCCACATGATTTATTCCTAATAGCTGGTGCACAGACGGACCATTATATTCCTTGACCGGCCGGCTTTAAGCAGCTGTGGACTCAGTGTTTCCACACACACACACACACACATATATATATATATATATATAAAATATATGTATATACAATATATATACAGTATATATTATATATATTTTATTATATTTATATATTATATATAATGTATATATATATATATATATATATATTATATGTATTATATATTATATTATATATATATTTATTTATATATATAATATAATTATTATAATTATTATTTATAATGTATGTATATTATATATATATGAATATAATATAATATAATATATATATATGATTAATATATATATGATATATACTATTTTGTGTTTCCACACACGTAGATATATATATATTTATATTTATATTTATATTTATATTAAAAGCACTAGTCCTAGAGACGGGAAATACGGATCATATGGAAAGGTGATTTCTGACTTCCTCTCGAGTCGTGTCTGATGATTGCTGTGGATAAAGGGGGCCATCCCCCCCCCCCCCCCCCATACCGAAGCGCTTCCTGTCTGCCACATGTGCGCCGCGGCGTCCAGCGGTCCACCGTGACGGAGCGCCTGAGTGACGGAGCCGTCAGTCACAGTGTGCTACGGTGTCTGGGGACGGATTTATTTTAAATATTCAGAAATAGAAAACCAGGTGAAAGGTGGTTCTATGTGTCAAATCAAACATTGCTCTTCCTTCTTTCTCCTCTCTTCCCTCTCCTCCTCCTCCTCCTCCTCTTCCTCCTGCTCCAGACAGGAGCATTACGAAGTAATAGCAGTCGGCTAGCAGCGCTTTTTTCGTAATTGCCTGGGCTCATGTGCTGTGGAAAGCCGGGGCAGGGGCCAGCGGCATCAAAGCCCGACTGATCATTCCTCAGCCTCCCCTCCGCTGAAAAAAAAAAGGGGGGGGGGAGGAACCGAGAGGGGGGGAACACAAATACAGATGGACAAACAAACCAGGGGAAGTGAAAACTGAAGCAGATGTGGCGATAGCGGTCGAGACGGACGGATAGACGACGGTAAGAGAAGAGCCTCGGCCCTCGACCCCCCAACACACACACACACACACACCTGTTAATATTTAACAAACAATGGGGAGGGTGCACCAGCAATGGGGGGAAGAAAAAACACACACACACACACACACACACAGTGATGCTGACGGTGACATCATCGTGGGTTATTAAGGTGGGGGCGGGGCTAATAAGGGCCGTTAGAGAGGGCAGGAAACCGACGCACGAGCAATTTGAGAAGCCGAGGCCTCCTCCGTCTGCAGCTGTGCGCCCCGGCCTCCTCTCACAGCTGCAGGAGCATCGACAACGCTGCAAGTATTTACCCCACGACCTCTCCTCTACTTCACCATCCGACGTTTATCCGACACACGTGTTCCGATAAAAGAGAACGAGAATCTCCAATCGGGGAAAGTGGAGGGTGAACGAGTTCCCCCCCCCCCCCCATCCCCATCGAGAGCTCCACGCTCCACGCTCGGCGTCTTTCTTTTTTTGGGGGGTTGGAGTCGGTGGAGCGGCTCACTTTCTTATTCAGGGGTCCACGTTTTTTTTGGTTACCGTGGAGACGTTAGCGCAGGAAGAAGAAAAAAAACACACAGTCGTCCCACGTCGCAGACGTTGTCCAGAGCACGCAGACGAGGACGGTGAAGAACGACGAGGCGAGGCCGCTCTACTTGTGTGTGTGTGTGTGTGTGTGTGTGTGTGTGTGTGTGTGTGTGTGTGTGTGTGTGTGTGTGTGTGTGTGTGTGTGTGTGTGTGAGGGTGTTCATCGTGCCAGACATCGAGCATTTTTCTCTGGGTTCTTTTTTTATTGGCTCTGGTGTTTTAAAGTTGCCACATCGTGAGCATCTTTCTCCCCCCCCCCCCCGAAAACATATTCGCCACTCGCACTGTCACAGCGTTGCGTCCGTCTCCGCTGACGTCTCAATTACGACCCACTGATGTCCCTTAAAGTCGGAGAGAGAGAGAGAGAGAGAGAGAGAGAGAGAGAGCTCAGGAATGCTCAGGCGGGACGACTGCCAAGCATCACTATAAACACCACCAGCTCCGAGCGCCCCACGGAGCCAGAGAGAGAGAGAGAAAGAGAGAGGGAGGGAGAGAGAGATACTAACTTAAGTGCGTTTGCAGACCAAACCAGGAGAGAGGAGGAGGAGGAGGTGGGAGGGGGAGGAAGAGGGGAGGAAGAGGGGGGATAATATGGCCTCTCCGCCACGGCCACTTTTTTTCTTTTCTTGGGTCGCCAGATCACAACCAGATGTGCCGAGTGTGTCCAAACAGGAATGACTGTGTGAAGGCAATTTTCGGCAATTTGTCAGCTTTTGAGAGTTGCCCCTCCTCCCCCCCCTCCTCCTCCTCCTCCTCCATTATATATACATATATATTCTCTATGTATATATTCTATATGTATATATATTTGAATAAATAGTATGCATATTTATATATTATATATGTATATATATATAAGTATAGTATATATATGTATATATTATATATACTATATATATGTACTGTGTATATATAAATAGTATATATATATATATTATAAATATTATATAATTTTTGTTGTATTGACAAATAACCCCCCCCCCCACACACACACCCTTAACTTCCATGCATCAGCATTACTGAAGCTACCCATCCCAATGTGCAGCTTATTCACTCTTTGTTTGTTTGTTTGAGTCAAAATCCCCGACAACGTTCAAACTCCATCATCTCAACTCACGGTGGTCAACAACGAGATAAATAGAAGAAATGTTATTCATCTTCATCACAGCCTCGCTCCCAAGGTTGAGCAAACAGTCGAGAGCAACTTTCCCCACCTTTACTTCTTGCTACCTTTTCCAAGTATACATTTTGTAAATAAATATATATATAAGGAACTTCAACGATGGTACACATCGACGTCAAGGTTCCCAGGTTAGCGCGAGGAACAAGATTATTAAAGCCGTACGCGGCTCCAGAGGAGCTGTGCGAAGTCTGATGAAGTGCCTCGTGTGATGTCACTTAAGCTAAGGTAAGTCAAAAAAACAATAGCTCTGATTCTCCAGCCTCCAGTTAGATGCATTTATTTATTTTTAACAGAGTTCGTAATGTAACGGGAGTGCGGTGCTGAAGTCTGCCACCGATAATCTCATTCTTCTGGACACTGTGAATGAAAGTCTCCTCCTCCTCGAGGCCTTGAAGGCAGCGTCTCGTCTTCAGAGGAGCCATGAAAGGTGGCAGCTCAAGGGATTGGACCAATGGGTGATGGTGGAGGGGGGAGGGAGGGGGGGGGCTTCAAGGTACCGTGATACCCCTCACCGGAACAATCTATACGAGGAGGCGGGGAGCCGATGCCTTGAGCCTCCTCGTCGTGTCGGGTATCGAAATCTCGGTCGATTGGAATAAGGAGTTAAGTTTTTTAGCCGGTGTTTTTTTTTTTTTTTTTTTTTTCACGTTGAATCCCACCCACCGAGGCCTAACTCTCTCTCTCTCTCTCTCTCTCTCTCTCTCTCTCTCTCTCTCTCTCTTTCCGTGAACGCCGAGTCCCGGGGCCCGATGAAAGGGACAACTGTGGGAGGCTTTGCATAACGCCGCTGTCAGTCATGTGTCCCGAAAAAAAAAGAGAGAGAGAGAGCTCAGATTCACCGCTAATGCCCGTTTTAATTTGTTGCCTCATTGCTCTGGAATCCCGGATCAACTCTTCATCCGGGTTTTAGTCTCGTGGGGAACGTTGGCGAGCGATCCTCGTGTTTATTAGTTTGTTGTTCTGGATGACGTCATCGAGGGAAAGGTTGCTTACGCTTCAAGAAAGAAAAAAAACGACGACTCAACCACTCCGTAGAGCAATATAGGTACATTTGCAATACACTGTATGCACTGTACTCGACATAATGCCCCCCCCCACACACACACACACACACACACACACACACACATTCTCCAAGCAGTGTTGAAAATCTGTCTACGAGTTTTTTGATCCCGACTGAAACGACCAGATAGAAAGACGTGTCGACGGTTGCGGCGTAGACGTCCCAGAAGTCGAGTCAATGTGTAAAGTTGCGGGTTGTGTGTGTGTGTGTGTGTGTGTGTGTGTGTGTGTGTGTGTGTGTGTGTGTGTGTGTGTGTGTGTGTGTGTTTAGCGTTACAGCTGAAAGATGAACGGCATGCATTGGGGTTTACTCTCAGGAATCTGTGTGGGTGTGAGAAGGGGTGCACATGAGCACACTCTATTTCTTTTTCATGTGTGTGTGTGTGTGTGTGTGTGTGTGTGTGTGTGTGAGAGTGTGTGTGTGTGTGTGTGTGTGTGTGCACGGTGCCTGTGGTTGATCTGACTTATGTGTGGTGTCTGCACGTGTTTTTGCGTGTTTATACCATCGTGTCATCAGGGAATATTTTCTTTTTTCTTTTTTTTCCTTTTGGATTTTGAGCGACAGCACGACTTTGTGCCGGCATGTGTGCAGACCAGATGCTGTTGTATGTGTGTGTGTGTGTGTGTGTGTGTGTGTGTGTGTGTGTGTGTTCACCATACATCAGCCGTGGATTATGTTAGTATACAGAATGTCTGTGTTTGGGTGTGCCTGTCTATATGTATCTCACAGCATGGGTGCACCATGTGTATGTGTGTGTGTGTGTGTGTGTGTGTGTCTATGTCTATGTGTGTGTGTCATGCTTTTGCATTCTTGTGGTTCTATCTATGAGTCTTCCTTCACACAATTATGTCGGCATGCACTTTTACGCATACAGTTTGCGTATGTTCGGAGAATGTGCATTAGTGCCGCTTGTGTGTTGTGCGTGTGTGTTGTGTGTGTGTGTGTGTGTGTGTGTGTGTGTGTGTGTGTGTGTGTGACCGACAGCAGCTGCTGGACACCACCTGTGGCCCAGGCTCTCCCTCAGGCCTGTTGTGGCTCCAAGTCGTCCCCCCCTGAGCTCACAGGGACCCGAGGCTTCACATGTCGGAGAGATGGCATAGCCCCCCCCCCCCCCCAAAGAAATGTCCTACTAAGTAATCTGAGTACTGTTTGTTTATCCCCTTCTCTCCCTCTCTCTCTCTCTCTCGTATATTTCCCTCTCTTTCTTCGAGTCCTGCAGGTTGGTTTCTTCTTCTCTGGCTGGCTGACAGATGTCCATCACCCCCCCACAGTCAACAGCTCCGCCACCCCCCTGACCAGAGGACCCGGGCAATAACTGCTCCATGAAACTCAGCCCTATAAATGGACACCCGGTATTCTGTCCGGCGAGATGTTTACGATGTTTAAAAAAAAAAAGCCTGGCGCGATGATCTCGACATTTGTTTGTTCCCACGTGATTTCTATCACCCCCCCGCCCCCCTCCCCTCGTCGAATGGCATTAACCGAACGGAGCAACTTTCTCAACATGCATGTAATAATGACGCGGCGGCAATTTTCCGGCCCCCTGATTGTGGAAAAAAGTCCACAGGCTCCGGTTTCATTCATTATCCCCCCCCCCCCCCCCCCCCCCCAAACTCAATTTCCGGAGGCCGAGCGGCAGATAGTTACAGCTCCATAACTTGTCGGTATGATTGCTAATAAACCCGTGATTAGTTTCATGTTTGGGAGGAGAGGAGAGGTGGAGGATCCAGGAATGTTAAACTGAAACGCAAACGGCCGCCCGCCTCCTCGGCTTGGCTTTGTCTCCGTCTGGTCAGCAGATAAGAAGTGTTTTCCGGAAGCAAAAGTCGGGGCATTGTGATCAATAATTGTCAAATACCCCCAATTTGACTTGTGTGGGTAAGTCATTCAGTCGTGAGGTCGTCTTTTAGAGAGAGATAAGCACAAAAACAGGTGAGAATATCTTCATTTCAGAATTACATCCACTAAAATACCATAAAAAGTCATTATTTTCTCTATTATTATTCCTGCGTGTACCTTTTTTTTTTTTAAACCCCTCTATAACTAAGACATTACACGTCCCATTCCGCTTCGACAATTGTCTCCTTTTTTTTTCTTTCTCCCCCGATGCCGAAATGGCAGCCGGGGTTCGGAGAATGTGTGTGTTAGTAATTTGGAAACTTAGTTTGTGGGGGTTACCGGTGTCACATCCCACAATGCACCGCTGAATTCCTTTAACATGTGGTGAGTCAGGAAAGGGGTGGTTGACCTATGGCTTCCCACGAGCCCCTTGGGAGCAGCTGTGTGCTCGGCTGCTCAAGAAACCCTGGATCGCTGCACAAGCTGCCGCGCTCGCTGTGACTGGAATAGTAATCACCTCCTTCTTCTCCTCCTTCTTCGACTCTCACCGTCCTTTTACTATTTCTCTATCGTCTTCTTTCTTTCTGTCAACGCCGGGATTTTTTTTTATTTTTCTCGCGCGATTGTGCATATTTCCTCTCTCCGGTGCGTCTCGTTTCTGAATATTTCGGCTCCGGCACGTGCGATCCATTACGCCGAGGTACGGGAGAGAGGAGAGAGAAAGTACAGGAAGCCCGCGGTTGGAACGCGTCGCTCTACTTTCCCTCCGTTTCCTGTACCGACGCATTTCCGCGGTGGGATATGTTTTAAATGTTTAGACGGGTTCAAACGCCGAGCTGCGACCGCTCAAAGTTTCACGTTAATCTAGAGACGACGGTTGCGATAACTTTCGTCAACATGTTTAATTCCACCCGTTCCCATCGTGGATGTATGACGATAACTGCATCACAGCGGTGGAAGCCACGCCCCTTTCATGCTCGTGAAAGTTGCGCAACTATTTCTCTATCGTCTTCTTTCTTTCTGTCAACGCGTTGAGAGGGAGGGAAGCTGCGTCCGCTCAAAGATTCACGTTAATGTTTTTCTTTCTTTTTTGGCTACTAGAGTCGACGGTTGCGCTAACTTTCGTCAAAATGTTTCATTTCAACTGGATCACAGCGTTAGAGGCCACGCCCCTTTCATGCTCGGGAAAGTTGCGTAATGAAGCAAAAATAATCTGTATACATTTAGCCATTTAGCCATGAAACTACTGCATCCACAGGGACCGTAGAGGACGCACAATAGCGTTTACAATAACCTTTCTATAATATTAGTAATAAGACTCCGTAAGAATAAAAATGTCTTAAAACCTAAAAGTCGGGATTCCAATTCAGCCAATGTGGAAAATTCTGCACGCTTCCTTGGGTCTACTAGAAGGAGCAGTAAACTAAAATCTACTAAGAAGTTTTGCAGTGTAGTTAATAAAGTCAACAGGATCTTTTGCAGTGTAGTTAATAAAGTAAAAGGATGTTTTGCAGTGTAGCAACTCAAATCAAACTAGAACTTTTTGCAGTGCAGTTACTAAAAGTTAACGGGATCAGTTTAAGATATCAGGAAGTTTTCGCAAAGTTTTCCTTTACTAAAAACCTGTGAGAGTCCTTCTCATATTTCTATCTAAATAGAGACGCACCCATTTCAAATTTCCCGAGCTGATTTTCTTTTCCGATTTCAAAATAAAAGTCCGACCTGCTGATTCCAATTGACCTTCTGAGAACCGTAATAGGACTGAAACTGCTGTTTTCCAACACATAACAATAGTAATTTCATTTCTGTTTAATAAAGTATTTGCATGATCATTCTTTTCTGCGCTCGATGCAACAAAATATCACAGCATCGTGTTTTAACATTATATTATAATCCAAAGGTATCCATAACTCAGACTGTATGAAACAGTTTGAGGCTTCCTTCACTTCATTCCCACCGTCGTCACGCACGTTATTGTTATTATTATGAGTGGCGCCGCTCTCCTCCATCCTGTAATTGCCGGTCCTCTGGGGGATCGTCACGGAAACACAGATTCTAACTACATCTTAGTTCTGATAGGGAGTTTATTAAAAATGACAGGAGGGGAAAAAACAATCGTCAGTCATCCGTTAAATCCTCAATATTCCTTCTGATTGCCAGGTGACGCGTTCCTCCCTCTGAACTCTTTCGTCATCCGACACGGACTCGGAAGTTACTTCAGAAATCACACAGAGGGATGAATATCAAAATACCTATTTAAAAATGTTCAATATCTCTCTGAATGTGACGCACGCTGCATTGTTTTGCTATTTATCGGAGAGAAAAAAGTTGCTTTTAGCTGAATTCACAGTGGTGGAATGTAAGTAGTGTACTCAAACACACCTGTAGGGCACAAACCGTGATATTTATGTGTTGATTACATTAGATAGTCATGACTAAATAAGCAAAACTGTACATTAAAGTTAAAGAAGTATGTGGAATCACAGAGGGATGAATATCAAAATATCTATGCTATTTATCGGAGAAAAAAAGTAGCTTTTAGCTGAATTCTAGAGGGGGGGGGGGGGCTCTGGGTCAGGGTCACGAGAGGCATGTGTCCCGGCGGCTTTATTGCGGCAGTGAAAAAGAGAGGGGGGGCTGTGTTTTGGGTGACGAAGACGGGGCTCAGCTCACGCATCTAGTCGGGGGAGATGGTCGGAGAGTGAGTGGACAGCTGCACGGGGGGGGGGGGGGGGTAGGAGGTCCCTTTGTGTCCAGCGCCCCCCCCCGCAAAGAAATAAATAATCTGTGACCAATTATCTGCGTCCGTCTCTCAAAAGTGGGGAGGGGGGGGGTCCTGAACACTTTGGGTGGGTGGGTGGACGCACAAGAGAGAGGTGTGGAGGGGGGGGGGGGGGGCTGTGGGGGTTCTGGTGCATTCATTAGTTTGTCTTTTTCTTTAATTTGACGTTGCTGTTTTTTGGTTTCAGTCTCGCTAAACAACTAAAACATGTCAGAATCAGAATCAGAATGGTATTTATTGCCAAGTAGGTTTACAACTACCTGGAAGGTGTTCTGTTGTCTAAGGTGCATACAGAACATACAGAACATACAGAACATACAGAACATAGTGAACATAAAAATCACAAAAGGTACTGCACAATCACAATAAGTAATATAATACAATCACATCATGTCTTTATATGTGTTTGTCCCCATTGAGTCCGGAGCAGACCAAATAATATTACTCTGCATCTCTCCCGCGTGTCTATTTTTAAAGCTGCAGGCGAATAACAATTTGTCCAGCCTGCCCCCCCCCACACACACACACACACACACACACACGCACACGCACACGCACACGCACACACACACCCCGCTGAGGGGGCTTCCTATTCGTGAGGTTAGAGTTCCAGCTCAAGTGAAGAAAAGAAAGAAGAAAAAAAAAGTGTGTCCTGCTGCAGAAAGAGAGGAGAAGAAGAAGGGGAAAGTGGTGAAGAGGAGGGGGAGGGGGGGGGGGGTCTGGTGAGCCATGTGTTAGACATTAAAGGGCTAATTGCAGTTTTAAAAGCCCCCGTGTTTACCGCTGAGCGAAGCCTTGTTAAGGTACATTTTACTTTCTCCCCCTGAAAGTCTCCATCCTTGACGAGCCTCATTCGACATCATCGTCACTACGGCGATGATTGTTTCCTAACGTCACGTCGGTCGCTCCCCTCGGACCGTTCATCGGAAGAAGAAATAACAGGACGTGGGCTTTATTTCGGAGATTGTCGGAAAAAAAACCCTGTCCGTGACTCGGTAAACAAACGGCCTTTTGGAGCTTCGACGTGAGAAATAGCGCCGCGAGAGGACGAAGGCCGCCGTGACCTCTGACCCCCGGGGGCCCGGGGTCGTGTTATTGCGTCGGTGAGGGAGTGACCCTCCTCACTCCCCTCCAGCGCCACGTCCTGGTTGCCGATAGCGACGACTCCCAGTTGATCTCCACCTGTCAAAGCAACGCTCCGACTGAAAGACTCGCAGCTTGAGAGGAGAAGAACAAACAAGGCCTTCTTCTTCTTCTTCTTCTTCTTCTTCTTCTTCTTCTTCTTCTTCTTCTTCTTCTTCTTCTTCTTCTTCTTCTTCTTCTTCTTCTTCTTCTTTGTGTTCTTCTTCTTCTCCTCCTCCTTCTCCTTCTCCTCCTCCTCTTCCTCCTTCTCCTCCTTCTCCTCATTCTTCTCTTCTTCCTAATCCTTCTTCTTCACCTTCATCTTCTTCTCCACCTCAACCTCCTTCTTCTCCTCCTCCTCCTCCTCCTCCTCCTCCTTCTTCTTCTCTTTTATACTAATCCTTCTTCTTATTTTTCCTTTTCTTCTTGCTTTTCTCCTTCTTCATCTTATTCTCCTCTTTTTCCTCCTACTCCTCCACTTCATACTTCTTCTTCTCCTCCTCCTCTTCCTTCGTCTCCTTCTCCTTCTTCTTCTTCTTCTTCTTCGTCTTCTTCTTCTTCTCCTCCTCCTCCTCCTCCTCCTCCTCCTCCTCCTCCTCCTCCTCCTCCTCCTCCTCCTTCTTCTTACATTCAAAGCGCCTGTAAATAGTATTTACTTCTCGACTGGCGGCCGTCAGCTTACACAATTCCAGCGCCGGTCGATTTGGCGACGTTCCCGCGGTCGCCATGGTAACAGCGAGTGCGGTTTGATAACCTTCCCGGGCAGCTGTATTTATTGTCGGAGGAGCAGCTGTACATATATATACATGTTTACGGTGCAGTCATGGGTTTAATAAAGCAGTTTGGGATCAGATCGCCGCTCTGACGACCCAGAGGAGGTGTGTGTGTGTGTGTGTGTGTGTGTGTGTGTGTGTGTGTGTGTGTGTGTGTGTGTGTGTGTGTGTCACCTGCGTCTCGCAGCTTCACTTCGGCTGCCGTGGAAACGCAAACATCGATCGGCCCAACGTGACGATAAATAACACAACATGTTCTCTAGATGAATTATTGATGAACGACCGGCACTAACCGTGGGGGGTTGTGGAGACGGCCTTTCAATCAAATCCACCTCTACACACAGAAAGATAACGGTTCTTAAATGGTTCTTTAAGAGGCTTTGTGGTTCTACGAAGAAATGAAGAACCATTTTTTATATTTGAGGCACCATATTAGGGTTTTTTAAGAACTCTTTAAGGAAATGGTTCTTTAAAAAACCCTGGTTTGAATAGTTATTTCTATTGAACCAGAAATGGTGCCTTAAAGAACCATTTGTTGAAGGTTCTTTGAGAAACCTTCATTGGTTAGTCAAAGAAGTCTTTAAGGAAATGGTTCTTTAAAGAACCCTGGTTTGAAAGGTTCTTTGTGGAATCAGAAATGGTTCTTTAAAGAACCCTGGTTTGAAATGTTCTTTGTGGAACCAGAAATGGTTCTTTAAAGAACCCTGGTTCGAAGGGTTCTTTGTGGAACCCGAAATGGTGCCTCAATGAACCATTTTTTAAGGTTCTTTGAGACACCTTTATAGGTTATTCGAAGAACTCTTTAAGGAAATGGTTCTTTAAAGAACCCTGGTTTGAAGGGTTCTTTGTGGAACCAGAAATGGTTCTTTTATGTCATCACTCTGATGAACCATTGTTTTCATTTGAGGAACCATATTAGGTGCTTTAAAGAATCATTCAAGGAAATGGTTCTTTGAGACACCTGTAAAGGTTTTTTGAGAAACCTTCATAGGTTATTCACAGAACTTTTCAAGGACATGGTTATTTAAAGAACCCTGGCTTGAAAGGTTCTTTGTGGAACCCGAAATGGTTCTTCTCTGACATCACTCTGAAGAACCATGTTCGGTTCCAGACGGCCCTTCATGTTCCCGTGTGTACGGAGCTTCTACATCCTTTCTAAATGTCGACTGCGCGGTTTTCACAGTCAGGTGGTCTTTGACATGTTCCACGAGGGTGATCCGACCGTTTGGCTCGCGGTGAAGACTCGGCTGGAAAACCGCGGAAGGTGCCGGATGATCTCCACAGCCTCGAGGTCATGAAGCGTGTTGTTGTTGTTGTGGTTGTTGTGGTTGTTGTGGCAATGGGATGTGAGGGTCTGACCTCACTCTCCGGGCTCTGGTGTCCAATCAGACCTCTGTGGCGTCTGCGGTGCCTGGGCACATTGCTCTGGAGGTGATGTGGAGGTGATGTGGAGGCCCTCTTGAGGCACTCTGGAGGCCCTCTTGAGGCCCTTTTGGAGGCACTCTTGAGGCCCTCTTGAGGCCCTCTTGAGGCCCTCTGGAGGCCCTCTTGAGGCCCTCTTGAGGCCCTTTTGGAGGCACTCTTGAGGCCCTCTTGAGGCCCTCTTGAGGCCCTCTTGGAGGCACTCTTGAGGCCTGGAGGCCCTCTTGAGGCCCTCTTGAGGCCCTTTTGGAGGCACTCTTGGAGGCACCCTCTGGAGGCCCTCTGGAGGCCCTCTTGAGGCCCTCTTGAGGCCCTTTTGGAGGCCCTCTTGAGGCCCTCTTGAGGCCCTTTTGGAGGCCCTCTGGAGGCCCTCTTGAGGCCCTTTGGAGGCGCTCTGGAGGCCCTTTTGGAGGCCCTCTTGAGGCCCTCTTGATGCCCTTTTGGAGGCACTCTTGAGGCCCTCTTGAGGCCCTTTTGAAGGCCCTCTGGAGGCGCTCTGGAGGCCCCTTTTGGAGGCCCTCTTGAGGCCCTTTTGGAGGCCCTCTTGAGGCCCTTTTGGAGGCTCTCTGGAGGCACTCTGGAGGCCCTCTTGGAGGCCCTCTCCACCAAAGAACAGGCAACAGGTTGCAGGGCTCCAGGCGGTGTGCAGCTGTATGTAGCTGTGTGTAGTGTAGTGTGTGTGCAGTAATACACGACAATGCCCATCCCACGTAGGGATTTCAATCGCAACTACAACCCTTGTGGCCATGTTCGGTACTGCACGGCGTTCAAGTCGATGGGCATTCGGTAGAAAAAGCATGACAAATAACAAAGCAGAGCATCGATAGGAATACAAACATCTGACTTTGAGCCGCGTTGTCCTCACGCGAACGAGTCCCGGAGGTCTGAACTCGCCTTCGGCGTCTGAAAGGAAGAGAAAAGCGACGAGTCCTAATCAATCAATCGGCGGGCGGCCAGGAGGCCGGGGTTGTTTTGCATTTCTTCAGTTTGTTTCTCTCTCTCTCTCCTCTTGACAGGAGGTGCCGCGAGCATACCAGCAGTTGAAAGAGGAGCGGCATTCTTTCGCCACAGACCCCCCCCCCCTCCCCCCTCCCCCATCCCTCCTTTGTTCCCTCTCTTTCCTCTCACCTTGAACCCTTTTTCCTTGCTAGACCGCACGGCGGGGTCGAGAGCCTCGGTGTGGCGGGCGAGCGGCGGTCCGCTTTACGGCGTGCGGTCGCGTTGGCTCGTCTTCGCCGGGCCGGTGCGGCCGGGCGTGTGGGCTTTTTAACTTTTTTAAATTTTTATTGGCTTCTCCTCGTGTCGTGTGGTTTCCGGCAGAGTGAAAGTACAATTACGACTTTCCGTGTTTATAACAGCAACAATCCTCAGTAAACGGGATTGAAGTAGAGAGGAACCTCCTAGTAAAAAAGAACCATTAAGCCCCCCCCCCACCCCCCCCCCCTTTTCCCCTCCTCCACCCGCCCTTCCTCCTCCTTTCCTCTCCTCCTCCTCCTCCTCCTCCTTCAGCCTTTTTCGAATTAAAAAGACAAATTTGTCCCCGGTCCTCTCCCTGGGAGCCCTGTTTGTCTTGTATCAAGGGTTAAGAAAATAACCTTGTGTCTTTTTACCTCTGTGTTGGGGGGGGGGGGGGGGGTCAAGGCAGTGGGGTGCGGCGGGGGATGGAGCGCCTGGGGGGTTCATTCATCCACAGGTTATTGCTACAGTAGAAAGCAGCATGGGATGCGCTCACAATGGAGCAGGAGGATGAAGACCTGAGCCCTCGTCTTCTCCTCTGGGGGCGTGTCCACGCAGCGACAGAGGTCTGCAGGGGGGGGGGGGGGTGCTATACCTGTCCTTCTTCTTCTTCTTCTTTCTTCTGTCCAAAATAAACAAAACTGTGAAAACCTCATACGAAACTAATCCCGAGAGGAATTCAGTCGTAGAGAAATAAAAAAACCTGAGCACAGAGGCTCAGAACCAACAACCTGACGTACTCGCCGTCAGCCCACCCCGCACGCCCGATGCCCGCCGACTCGCCGAGGGGGGCGCCGCGCCAGCTCTCCGTACTTTACTCCCACTCATTTTTTTATTTCCTCCACAAATTCAAGACTAAAAACGAGAGCTCCAGAAAGTGAAGAGAACCTCCGAGTGGAAACCGTGTGGCGTGAGAACTGTTGTACTCATCCGTGTCATTTGTTTTCTTTGTGTCCTACTAAGGATACTCGGAGGTAGATCTGTCCTTCCCTACCACCTCATCTCCTCTAATCGCGAGGAGGCGAGGAGGCAAGGAGGCGAGGAGGCGAGGAGGGCTCGCGTGTCCACGTAGGCGTCAGGCGGGCTCGTAAACACGCTACATTATCTAAACCGCCGTATCTGGAGGTAACGTAGATATTAAACACACACACACACACACACACACCTCAATAAATTATCACCGTACTGAATCGTGTGCGTCCAGAAACCCCCAAGTATGGTGGTTTCCCCGTCGTACCAGGAAGCGAGTGTGTAAACAGCGATGGATGTTTACATCCGATAGTTTGGGTAATAATTCCCCCCGTCGCCCTCCGATACTGTAAATTGTATACGGCGCTCGGCCGACCCGTACGCAGCCCGGCGCTAAACATCGGCTGCAGCCGCACGCCGCCGCCGCCGCCGCCGCCGCCGGGAGTCCTCGCACCTCAGGAATTATCACGGTCCCCCCGTCCGCCGCCGACTGATGGGCGTGTAAGGTATTCTGAAACAGGGCACTTGGCAGACGGTGGAAAACAGGTTTGTGGACGCGCGTGAATTAAGTTTTAATCAACATTTAATGGCAGGAAGTGTAGAACAAACAATAAAAGCTCACGCCGTGGTCTTCCTCGGTCTTCCTCGGTCTTCCTCGGTCTTCCAGCCTCGGGCGATACATAGAAGAGGGAGATTCGTCTTTTTACGGAACTTTTATCACTCGCGGTCAAAACGTCATTTCCGGTCAAGTATTTTCACAATAAAATGCCTGTCTATTATTTCCAGTATTAAAGTCACCTTCCCAATAAAAGTCCCTTGTTATTATAAATCACGTCACGGATTTCAACCGGCTTCGTCGATCTATAATACTAATACAGTCACTCTTATGCAACACACATTAATTCTTTCCATTCCCATTTGCATAGAGTAAACATTACCCCTTATGCTTTATAATACATTAATAACAATATCAATATTCTCCCTAATATTTTCTATTATAATATCTTTCTATATGTATTAATTTAAAACATAAGACATCTGCAGATGTTATCAAAATAAACTATTACAACCTAACAGGCGCCTGTCGCGTTCTACAGAAGTGTTACGGTTCAACGAAACCGCCGCCGGGGACGCCAAAAGCAAAAAGCAAACGGCGAGCGGAAAAAAGCGGACGGACGTCTGATGACGACGGCGGCGATGAGATACACTCGTGTAGACGAGAGGGTCTGTACATCGCCCTGGAGGACCATCGGTGGAGCGAAGCTGGGCTCCCCCCCCCCCCCCCCCGTACCGAAGCCCCAGTCTGGAATGCAATCTGCCCGCCATCTGCAGGCCTCCACGGCTCTGTTTGATATTCAAACAAACACCTGTCAGAAGTCCATGTCTCGTCTCACATCGCTCTTGGAAATTGGCAAAAGATCTCGACTGCTTCCTCGCACCAAAAGAGAGGAAGAGGGGAAGAGGAGGGGAAGAAGAGGGGAAGAAGAGGGGGAGAGGAGGTAAATGTGGGTTTTATTCCCACCATCTGTGCGCGTGTTAAATATAGATTTTTTATGGAAGGCTCAAAGGACTAGTTCTACTTTCCACTAAAATGTCAGCGGATAATAGGCCAGTCGAAGCGCCGCGTTCCGGCGAAGCGTTTGCGCGATTAATTATTTCGCGTTCGATTTGTTTGTGCGTCTTCGTCCTCTTCCCCTTCGTCTTCGTCTTCGTCGGCTGGCTGCCGCCGATTGCGCCGTGGGCGTCGTAACGAGGCCAAGGATGTTCTCAGACGGAGGAATATAGTCACGGAGCCCTTTGTACCAAATCTATCCATGTCCCCCTTTTTTTTCCTCTTCCTCCTCCTCCTCCTCTTCCTCCTCCTCCTCCTCCTCCTTCTCCTCTTCCCTGCTGTTTTCCACATCTCTCCCTCGCTCATATCGAGATGAAGGGGTCTGCTGTATGGATGACGGGGCGCTGCTTGGCGGACGTCCAGGCCTCCACATCTGCCCGACTGCTGTTCCCCCCCCCCCACCACCCCCCCCCCCCCCCATTGGTTCGTTCCAGGGTCTGTCTCAAGGTCTGCAGACGTGTCTCTCGGAGCAGCAATGATGGACTCTGGCGGAGATCTCCGGGCGTGAGCGACTAATGGCGCGGAGACGTCTCCGAAGGCGTTGACGAATGGATTCATCCGACGTCGTCGATCACGCCGCCCCGTCAGCGGCTGATGGAAAGCACGCGCTCACCTTTTGAAAGAAAAAAGACGGGGGAGGGGGGGGGGGGGGGGTGAATCACGAGATGAAGTGAATCACGAGATGAAGTGTTATTTTAAAATCCTTTTTTTTCTGTTTTTTTTTTGTTCAGAGGAATGAAAACAAGTTCAAGGTGAGAATGAAGAACGGCTTATTTTGGGAACACGAAAACACGAGAATACACAATCCTCAACGCCACGTGGGGTTTAGTTTTTTTTTCGGCGAACGCGGCGCATGTAGGCCGTCTTCGGAGGAGTCCTCCTCGCCGTTTCGCGGCGTACTTCTTGCGTCACGCCGGCGGCCATCTTGCTAACCTTGAGAAAAGCATCGTAAAAAAAAAAAACAGCGGAGCATAAAACGAGTCCAGAGTCCAGAGCGAAGGCCGGTCGACTCTCTGAACGTTCCCTCGCGTTCCTGTCGCTCGATCGCAGGACTCTTGACATCACAGATCTTCTTTCTTTTTTTTTTTTTGTGGGAAGAATCATAACAAAAAAATATGACGAGAGCCCGATCCAAACAATAATGAAGCCGGGGGTAAAAAAAAGACCGTATTCTTTTGGATAATAATCCAAGCGGTGAGTTTTTTTTTTTTTTTATGTCGAGATGTTGTAACTGGTGAGGTGGGAGGTGGGGGAGGGGGGGGGGGGTGAAAGAGAGACAGCGAGAGAGAGAAAGGTGAACAGGGAACTGACAATTAGGGGCAACTAATCACCGAGTGTGTAGCCAAGCGCGTCCCCGTCCCCCACACACACACACACACACACACACACACACACACACACACGCTGGTGCCACAGCGCTCGCACTGCGCTTGAACCTGCGCCGAATGCCAACGGCGGATAATTATAAACCCCGCGGGGCCCCCCGGCCCCCTCTGAGGGCCGGAGCCGCGGCCCGAGCCTGAACTCCTGACCCCCTTCACACACCGGGCGTCTGTTGTGGGCGAGACGGGTCACAGCAAACAGTGAGGGGGGCTGGTAGAGGGGGAGGAGTGTTGAGGGAGGGGGAGATCAGAGAGGGGGAGGTGGGGGATTGAGTGGGATGGATTGGATGGAGGAGGGTAAAAAAAAAAAATCTGTTTTTTTGATGGCATTCTTTGGCGAGTCCTCTCGACCAATCAGGAGGCGGAGAAGGGAACCAAGGAGCCACTTGACAAATGGGAGTGAGACCTTCAGGAATCCCTTTTGTTCTGCCCGGCTGGTTATCTCCTCTCACTTTATCTCCATTCATTAGGTGGGAAAATGTGGTGTGTTCAAATCCTTTGTATACAAAGAGAGCCCCTCTTTGTTTGAGCCGGTTCGTCTTTTCAAGTTGTCTTAACTTATCATTACATTGTCACACATTATCAACAGTTAATTATTTAAATCCGTGTTTGTTAATGGGTTTAAAGACCTCATTGCACTCCTCATCGCCTCGTTTGACTTTTTACAGATAAAGTTGACGGATCGTCAGCGGGGTGTTGTCACGGCAGTGGGATGACGATTACTCGTGGGCCGTAATAAATTGAGAGTGTCGGATATTTAAACTGCCGATTGTTAAAATTCATTGAAGGGCGTAGGGTTGTGACGGGAGCGGCAATGAGCGGGATGTGTTCGGCTGTGAATCAGAAATTAGTTTAAATATCGAATAAAAATGGACGAAAAACCAAGTGAAAACGCTTTATTTTTAATTACTTTAAAAGATAATATACATCTAAGCATAGCTACTCACTCTGCTGTATTTCTGATAAGTAATTATGACTGATAACTGATAACTTATAACGTATAACTAATAACTCATAACTTATAACTGATAACATCATAACTCATAACTGATAACTCATAACTCATAACTTAGAACTAATAACTCATAACTTATAACTGATAACTGATAACTTATAACTCATAACTGATAACTCATAACTCATAACTCATAACTGATTGATGACTGATAATTTATAACTGATAACTCATAACTGATAACTCATAACTGATAACACATAACTGATAACTCATAACTGATTGATGACTGATAATTTATAACTGATAACTCATAACTGATTGATGACTGATAATTTATAACTGATAACTCATAACTGATAACTCATAACTGATAACTCATAACTGATTGATGACTGATAATTTATAACTGATAACTGATGACTGATAACTGATAACTGATAACTCATAACTCATAACTCATAACTTATAACTGATAACTGATAACTGATAACTCATAACTTATAACTGATAACTCATAACTTATAACTGATAACTCATAATTTATAACTGATAACTCATAACTGATAACTCATAACTGATAACTCATAACTGATTGATGACTGATAATTTATAACTGATAACTAATGACTGATAACTGATAACTTGAGAAGATGAATACTAACCAATAGGATCATTGATTAATTTTAAATGATTGATTCTGAAACTCAACAATGCAGCAAGATGATGTTTTTTTTACATTAAGGAGGTTATTCGTGTTCTTCCATCCTCTCCTTTGTTCTGCCTCCACATGCACTGTGACGTCATCACGATCCCCCAGGAGGCCGCAGTGAGTGTCCCGTGTCACGTAACTCCCGAAATAAAGTAGCGGCAAAACGATTGCTCGTTTAAAAAAGAAAAGAATCCGATCGTTCCGCCCATTTGTCAGCGTGCAGTTAAGGATGAGAAAAACTAGATTATTGTGATGCGGTGGGGCCGAATGCAATTTCCTCCGCGATCCATACATCACGTTGGATTTTTTGGCAAGACGATCCAATCACGACGTACGAAGTCGACGGCGCCGTGACCTTCGACAAATAGAAAAAAAGACATGCGTAAAAACACTCCGCAATAAAAAACGTTAATCTCTGTGAAGTCAGAGACGTCGGCGGATCACCTCGGCTCATCTGGCCTCCTGCTCTCATCACGAAGATCTCTCTCGCGTTGCACTTTGCCAATTTCCCATGATTGAATGTAATTGGGAGCAGATCTCTCTCTCCCTCTCTCTCTCTCTCTCTCTCTCTTGGCCGTGGCTCAACTCTGGCACGCTGGCAACCATTTCTTGGGTGGTTTTCGTGATTGCTCGCAGACGAGACTGCGAGAGATATATTGAGTATTGATGTGTGAGCCTCTAAATCCAACAACTTTATTCTCCCTGGGAACCGTTCCAGCGATGTCGTTGGTCACCGGCGCTTCAGCGCGGCGCAACGGTGCGAGTCCTTTTTTTTTTTTTTTTTGCGTGGACTTTTGTTTATTCACGTGTGCGTTTTTTTTTCTTTTCTTCTTCGTGAGCAATCGTCTCGGGGGAGGAGAACAAGATGTGCGCAAAGATTCCCCAAATTCGATTGAGGAGATTTGCAAATCCTGTGCAAATTACTGTTGCCCATACCCCCCACCCCCCACCCCCCCCCTCGCCGAACTCGTCTCTTTGAAACTCGTCTTCTGAGGCAATCGCTCCCAGATGGAGAATATTAGACGTAATCACTTCCATTTGCCGCCTCCTTTACTCTCACTGCGAGGTGACACGACGTCTCCTCCCCCCCGCCCCCAGACATCTCCTCACAATGGACAATTACCGGGCACTCATCGATCACTTTCGGGGCGAAGAACTCTGACACCCAAAATCCGGCAGAAAATCCCCTCATTTGATAACCTAGAGCAGCGGTTCTCAAATGGGGGTACGTGTTCCCCTGGGGGTACGTTGAAGGCCCTCTTGGGGGTCCGTGAGATTTGTTTTCAAGATATTTAATAATAATAATAACTTTATTTATATTGCACCTTTAAAACCAAAGTTTACAAAGTGCTCTACAGAGAATCAATGCAAAACAAATACAATAGTCAGATACAAATATAAAATTAAAATTAAAAATTAAAAACAGACAAACTAAATTAGGGGAACCAAAGAACTGCATAAAAGTTATTATTTTAAATTATTATTATTATTTAAAATGAGCATTAAAAAAGCCTTTTTAAATAGTTATTGAATAAATATTCAATCAAATATAAGTGTTCATAAACTGAATTGTAAATATTATATGAAAAATCAAAGTTCAAAGTTCAAAGTTATCTTTATTGTACATTTTTCCATGTTGAACATACAGAAAATCGAAAATACGACATAAAGTGAAGTAATAGTAATAAAGTGATAAAGTAATAAATACATGTCAAACAGTCAACAACAACAAATAACATTTAGAAATCAAACTTTGACAAATTGTCCGTCCAGTCGCAGCATTCGGCCAGAGTTTTTGCAGCATTTGACAAAATGTTCTGTATTCCATCGTTTTTTCAACCCCAAATGTTTTTTGCATATTTCACAGGGGGTACACCACCCAAAAGAAGGTGGAGAACCAGAACCACTGACCTCGAGAGCTCAACCCAGCGTGTGTGTGTAATGCGTCGGTATTCGTCTCCGTGGAGTGCGCCTACTTGTTGCTAATTCTGCGCAGCATTTCAAACTGTCGACTGCACTCAATACAACTTTCATAAGCCCTTCACTTAGCGCGCAGAGCGCACACACACGGCATGGGCTGTGCCTTTGATCTCCCGTTTGATACACAGAGGGTGTTAAGGGTATTGGCTCGGCCTTAAAGATATAGCCGTGTGTTTGCAGGCTTTTTTTTTCTGCTGAGGGGAATCTGTCTCCGGGCAGACATGTGGAAAAACTGAAAATCAGCGATGAGGATCTCTATATGTTCAGACTTTATGATTTTATTATGACTACCTCCACGCCAGAACCTCTTCTTCCACCCAGTGTGGGACGCATTCCTCTTCCTTCATGGTCTTCTCCCCTCTTGCCCATCCTCCCTTTCACCTCCTACCATCCCCCTCTCTCCTCCCTCTCTGCCCTTCATTCCCAGAGACAGACAATAAAGAGAGCTCCTCCGTGGCTGACCTGCAGTTCACCCCCAGACCTCCACACCGCCCCCAAAACCACAGACAGAGGGGAGAGTTACAGGGCTTCTTCTTCTTCTTCTTCTTCTTCTTCTTCTTCTTCTTCTTCTTCTTCTTCTTCTTCTTCTTCTTCTTCTTCTTCTTCTTCTTCTTCTTCTTCTTTCTCCTCCTACGCTTCATCCTTCTTCTTCTTTTTCCTTTTCTTCTTCTTCTCCTCTTTCTCCTCTTTCTCCTCCTACGTTTCATCCTTCTTCTTCTTCATCTTCATCTTCTTCTCCTCTTTCTCCTCCTCTTCTGCTTCATCCTCCTCCTCCTTCTTCTTCTTCTTCTCTTTCTCCTCTTTCTCCTTCTCCGCTTCATCCTTCTTCTTCTCCTTCTTCATCTTCATCTCCTCTTTCTCCTCCTCCTCTGCTTCATCCTCCTCCTTCTTCTTCTCTTAATCCTCTTTCTCCTTCTCTGCTTCATCCTTCTTCTTCTTCATCTTCATCTTCATCTTCTTCTCCTCTTTCTCCTCCTCCTCTGCTTCATCCTCCTTCTTCTTGTTCTCTTGTTCTTGTTCTTTTTCTTGTTCTTGTTCTTGTTCTTCTTCTTCTTCTTCTTCTTCTTCTTGTTCTTCTTCTTCTTCCTCCTCTTCTTCTTCCCGGCCCCAGTGGCCCGCCGGTACGCCGGGGTCACACAGACTCCAGACATGCACACATGCACACAACGCTCAAGGAAATTCCTTTGGGTTTGATCGAAATAAAGGATGCGAGAAAGAGAGTGAAAGAGAGAGAGAGAGAGAGAGAGAGAGAGAGACCTGTAATTGCACTCAGGCCGAAGTGACTCCTCTCACATGCGTCCCGCTCTTGAGGAAGGAGTGGAACGAATGTTGACATCCGTCTAATTCCAGGCACGTGCTCCTTCCTGCTTTTCTCACGACCCTCATTTGACACGGCCACATCCCTGGCCTGCAGACCCGTCCTCTGGCGAGCAGGAGTCACAGCTCATGTGAATCAGATGCTGCACAGAGGAGACCGGGGAGCGCTCCTCCGCCGCCTGGGAGCTTAGCCGGAGGAGGAGCACCTGTTTCCATATAAATCTTCTGATAAAATTTTTTTTAAAAAAAGGTACGCCGAGGCTCGATCATACGTCTGGAAATGTTGAAATCGGATTCCTCGCACATAGATACTGTGTTTTCACTCCCACGTGGATTCTCAGTCTACCGCCCCTCCCCCCCACCCCTCCTTATAACAGTTCAGCTCCACACCTTCCTTTTTTATTAGTTGTTTTCATCCTGTCTCACTATCACGTCATTCCAGATCCTGCTTCCCATCTCGTCAGTCCAACTCCCTTCACCTGCACTGCAACAATTAAAATCTAAGTAAAATGAACTAGAATGGGCACTCGGTAGAGCGCATACCTTCGTATATCACAAGATTGAATTATGAACAATTTGGCACTAGTTTCACGCAAATCGGATGCCAATTAACCGAGATATCGCAAATTTAAGTTGTTCACCTTTTCGTGACCTTGACCTTGACCTTTTACCCAATCACTCCCAAAAACTACTCTATTGTCCCTGGGGTCATGACCAATCATCCCACCAAGTTTCATAAGAATCGGCTCAGTTTTGTCTGAGTTAGACGAATAACAAACGGACGGACGGACATATTCACAAATAAATACACGCCGGCCAAAACATTACCTTCTGCATTTTCAATGCGAAGGTAAATATCTCAAATTAAGGCAATCTATGCTTGTTTTTTGACTGACAAGATATTTCTTCTTACAAGGGAAGTTTTAATGTTGGAGCATTTCACTTGTTTTAAGAAATCTTGGCAAGTCAAATCTTCCTATTCTGTTGGCAGATAATTTGGCTTATTTCAAGTAATATTCCCTCATCTTATTCCTTGTTTTTTAGGCTGAATTTTTGCAGTGTGCCTCTGATCACCTCGTTAGTCCCTCATTCCCTTCACCTGGTCCTCACGCCCTTCTCACCTGTTGCCCCTCCCCTCGTTAGTCCCTCATTACCTTCACCTGGTCCTCACGCCCTTCTCACCTGTTGCCCATCCCCTCGTTAGTCCCTCACTATTTAGCTCCCTCACTTCCTCTTGTCCTCTTCCAGATTGTCTCGTGTTCTTCTTGAAGCCCTCCAGCGTTACCAAGTGTGTTTATCTTTTCCCGTCTGTTTTGTTCCTGCTGGAACTTTGAGTAAAGTCAATTATTTTCCCGTTCTGTCTCCTGAATCGTGCATTTGGGTCCACCCTAATACTCCTGTGACATTTCTTCTCTCAAGCTACAGGTTTTCCCATTTTGCACTCCCTTCATCTCAAGTAAATCCCAGATTCAAAGCCGAGGCCGGAGTCACATGCGTAGCCCGGCCGCAGAGCGTTTTGACCCCGGGGTCCCGAGGTCGAGGTAAAGACCCGGCCGGCCCTCGCCGGTGGAGCCGTGAACCGCGTCGGGTCAGGTGGGCGCTCCGCTCCGCTCCCCTCCCATTAGAGGGGATCAGGCCGGTCTGGCTCGGTTCCACACCACCAGTGCTACTCGCCCTCTTTTGTAGCCCCAACAAGTGACATCCGACCAGGAAGGATTTCACTTTAAAGGACTTGTGTATTGTCTGGGAAATAATAAAGTAGGGTAGGACTACGTCAAGGCGATGTCATTTCTTATTTAAACAGCTGCTGCTGTGGATACTAGTGATACTTAATGCTCAAACTTAACTTGCATTTTCATAATGATAAAAGTCAACGTGTGGCTTACGTTTGCTAACTATAGCCGCCATAAGCTAACGGTCAAACAAGACCAAGAAATGCTGTCACAGTAAATTTAATAATTGTTAACTTTATTGCTTATAATCTAAATTTTTCATTTGTAGAAGGAGGAATGTGTTACAAGTTAGAAACTGTTGCTTTTACACATACTTCTACTCATAAGGACTGCTCTGCTATTTACAGCATCCATATTATAATCTGCATATGTAATCGGGTGTTAGTCGTAGTAGTAGACCTAGTAGCAGTGGTAGTAGTAAGCCAAGTAGTAGTATTCATCATTGTTGCTGTAGTAGTAGTAGTAGTAGTAGTAGTAGTAGTAGTAGTAGTAATAGTAGTTGTAATAGTTGTTGTTGTTGTAATAGTAGTCGTAGTTTCCTTCTCGAGAAAGGGTTCAGATTAAATACATCCAACTCTGTCTGAAGTTTGCAGGCCTGAAGATCCTCGTGGGTTTGGTGAGCGCTCTTAATAATCACACGCTGTATTTGTGTAGGATTATGGTTTTAAATAAGTATTCAACAGGTTTGATGTGATGTTTCCCGTCTGCAGTCACAGCCCACTGTTGTGTTCTGTAATTTATGATAAACGGCCACGGATTGACAAGCAGAGAGCGCAGTAACGTACGCACACAACCAACCGTGAAGTAATTGTGTCCTGCGTGGCGTCCGCTGCCAAAGGGCTACACACAGATGCTATTGTCGAGCACTTCTACATCATTGTTTAAAAAAAGAAGGATTTCTTTATTCCGCGCGTTCCTCTTCCTTTGTCAAAAACCTGGCGGCTATGTTTCCCAAAATGCAACTTGACTGCCAATGTTTGAGTAGAGGATTAGCCGCTTGCCTCAAGCAGAGATTAGGAGCCGGCTGCGGAGGTCTTGTAAACTAATTTCTTTCTAATTCTACACCAACAGATTTTTTTTTCTTCTCCCTTCTTTAAAAAAAATAAAAAACAGTAGTCTTCAGCCCCAACCCGCCTCGAGGCAGTTTATCAGATTTCTCACCGCTTCCCTTCGGGGTCGCAAAAGGCCACGTTCAACTTTCTTTTTTTTTCCTCCTCACATATGCGTTGGTGCTCCCCGAGACCATGTGAATAAGTGTGATGTGTAAAATCTGCACAGTTTCCCTTTACATGCGAGCCATTCAGAGGGTTGTTTTTCAGACTCTACTGAGTCTAACAGGATCCAATTCAAGTTCTGCTCCTTCCCTACGAAATACCAATTTTAACCGGGCATCACACCGAGAAGTAAAGCAAGTGGAGAGAATTCTACCTGGTCCCGAGGGGTCATAAATCGTAGAGGCAGACCCAGGTTGGGCAGGGAATTGAGTGCCAGCAGAAGCTCCCTTAAAGAGCCAAGTGGTCTCTGTTTCTCCCAGAGTTTAACCCTCTCACCTCTCCTCATTGGCCGCGCTCTTATTCAGAGGGCTGATTTATTGGAGTTCACAAGGGAGAAATACAAGCAGAGCACAGCCATCAGCCGGGCCCGTGATAAATGGCCCACGCTGCTATCTTCATCTCAAGTGGGACTTGCAGTTCCAATGGGTGAGAGAATATGTGTGTGTGTGTGTGTGGGGGGTCATGTTTACATTTTTTTATTTTATTTTGCATACAATGCACTGATGAAAGAGGGATGCATGGCAAACAAAGCCTAAAGGGAGAACACGTATCGGTGTCTTCTTTAGTGACGGGGAATTCAGGGGATTATATTTTTTCTTTTATATGTAAAAAAAAAAAAAAAAAAGGGAACAAAAGTAAGATTGGCATATTTCAAATAAAAAAAAAAAATCTTTCTACTGTCTCTAATTTACGACTGTCTCCCTTTCTCTTTCTTTGCCTCACCGCCCCCCCGCCCCCCGGTCCTGCCCCTGGCTTCCTCCATGCAACACAGGCCCTCTTCTCCCCAAATGAAATTCTTTGGAAAGTCATTTTATATCACCCTTTGACTGTGCATTGAACTGTAAAACCACCCCATTGGAAACTAAATAAAAGGATAGGAGAGGGAGAGACGGGGGGGGGATGGGGGCAAGGAGGAGAATTATAATTCTTTGCAGGCCTTTGGTATTAACCCAAACACCAGAGCTGTCAGCAGTTCAGAGAGGGAGGTGCGAGGGGCAAACATTCAGTGTTAATTGGCACTTTGTAAGCCCTGAGCCTTCCTTTTGTGAGGGAAGTGGGAGAGAGAGAGAGAGAGTGAGTGGGCAAGAGGGGGGAGGGAGGAGTGGTCAGTGCAAGTGGCTGAGAGCGAGCGAGAGAGGGGGAGAGAGAGAGAGAGAGAGAGAGAGAGAGCGCTCTTGTTCTTGTAGGTTTGTTGGGCCTTGTTGAGGGTGTTTACGGTTCACTTCTTATCCTTTGTTAATTGGGCTTTTTTTCGCCCCCCCCAATGAAAAAAAAATGAAAAAGAAAGAAGAATTCATGTAACCCCCGGCCTGCCACCCATGCTCCCAGTGACTCTCCCCGATCGGCGAGAGAGAGAGAGAGAGAGAGAGAGAGATAAATGACAAGCGCGGAACAAAAGGATCGTCCTGCGAACATCATTAAACTAAAAAGTGTTTGGCTCCGTGGGAGATAGCGCTGAACCGCCGCGCACCCGCAAAGAAAGCCCAAACAACCCCGAAGAATGAGAGAAAATTGGCTCCAGATTATTTATTTTTATAGATTTAAAAAAGTGGATTTCGGCTGACGGCCACGTGCATTAATTTGTTACCCCCCCCCCCCCCCCCCCCCCCCCGCCACACCTTATAACTCAAACCCTCTTTTACTTCCTACGCAGACAATGAGGTGCAGGATGTCCGTCCTCCTCGTGGGTCCTCTCCTCCCGCCGATGTGTTTTGAGTTATCTGAAATAATTATAGAGGAAGAGATTAGCAGACAGTAAGAGAGAGAGAGAGATAAAGAGAGAGAGCGATAAAGAGAGGGGGGGGGGGGCACCTGTCTTTGGAGTGCTGTTGGCATGAGGCTGGTGCTTCACAGCACCTCTGGCCTCTCTCTCTCTCTCTCTCTCTCTCTCTCTCTCTCTCTCTCTCGTCCCCCTCTCTCGCTCTCCCGCCGACTGATGTAAATAATAATAGTGCCGGCCCCTGAAAGGACACAGGTGTCAACCATTGTGCCTCTCTGAATGGACCTGGGGGGGCGGAGGTCAGGGGGGGTCACGGGGTCACCTCCGCCACCTCTCACACCCACAGTTTTTATTCACACTGACGCTCCCTTTCATAGGTTTTCACCCCCCCCCCCTCTCTCTCTCTCTCTCCCCCCCCTCTCTCTCTCCTTTTGTTTTCATAGCTCAATGTTTTGTGAAAACTTGTCAGCGGTCGTACACAAGCTCGCCGTTCTGGGAGATTAACATTCTCGTGGAAACGAACCGGGTCACAATAACAACGCAGATCAAGGGCTGGGTTTAACCACAAGAGAAAATGAAGGAAGGAAATTTGATTTTAAGTACAATATATTACATATTTGTTCCGTTTTAACGTCAGTAGCCGACATAGACTGTCGCTGCGGCGTCAAAGTCGTTCACATATCTGACCTCGTTTACTTTATATTGCGAAAGCACCCGAAGGAAAAGTTTGACATTTTGGGGAGTATTGGGCTTCTTCACCTTCTTGCCGAGAGTTAGGTGATAAAATATTGATGCCGTTCTCGTTATATATTCCATTTTTTATATAGAAGTATCAGGAAACTGCAGTCGATTAGCTTAGCTTAGCTTAGCTTAGCTTAGCTTAGCACACATGGGAACAGGGGGAAACAGCTAGTCTGCTCTAAGCTAACAGCATCTGCTCACAGAATGTTCCTCGAAAGCAAAAAAAATCATGTAAATAAAAATAAAAAACAAAGTAAATGAATAAAACTCATGTAGAAGAAACCAGGCGTTGCTGAAGTAAAATCAATATCAGGGATAAGACGAGTAGTGAAGCACAGATAAGAAACAGTGACTGAAGGATGTAAAACAATGAAGAGGTCATGTGACCTGTGTCACATGACACTTACAAGAGACGGACTCACACTACTGGATCCTGGCAACTCAATACTTTACTTTGTTTCCCCTTGTATATTTAGTATTAGTATTTATTCATTTATTTTTTTGTATTTAGTTTTGTGTTTTATAATTATTTTCATTGATGCTCTGCTGTGATTTTGAAATTTCCCCACTGTGGGACGATTAAAGGTATATATTATATTATATTATTATGTATTATTACACCTGGTGACTAAACTTCGTCCTGCGGGGAGTTATTCAAATAAACTAGTGTACCGCATTAATTTATTCCTCATATTTATCCTATGTACATTAATCATTTAACGTTAAACAGTGGATGATCCATAAATATTGTGAAATTATCTCCATTTACATCTTTCATGTCCATGTGTGAGTCTTCAGGCCATGAACACAAACCAATATAAGTATTTGACTATTTTAACTTATTTACAGATGTACACATACCATCGTAATATGTATCTACTGTATTAGAGTATTTCATACATTTAGGACTGTAACCGTCTGTAATGTTAAACGTTAAACTTTTTATCTGTCTACTTATTTTGATAGAAAAGTTTTTTTTCTGTGGTTTTCTGGTGTAGTAACCGGTTGCAAGCTTCATCTTTATTGTTTGTGACTTAGTGGTGTAGTGTATGGTCTCCTTCAATTAGAGGATCGGGGGTTTGATCCGGGCCGATGTGTCCTCGGGAAATACATTCCACCTCAAATCGCTCCTTCAGGCTTTATGAATTAGTGTAAAAGAAATAGAGCGATACAGGTGGAGTCTGCCTTCAAAAATAAGCTGGAAAGTCACCGTTTTTTTATCTGGATAAGAACGTCAAATTGGTCATTTCATGAGAAGCTTTGTGCCGGATGATTCTGATCTGGGACCAGTGGCCAGACAACCAGTGAAGGCTCAAGGGAAGTTACTGGTCTTCATGCTAAGCTAACGGCTACAGCACAGACACACCTGTGACATCACTCTCTGCTCTCACTATCTCTCTAATGTCCCAAAAAAAAATATTTTATTAAATGCATTCGACATAAAACCGTTTAGTTGAATGACAGATAACATTACAATACATTGTTTAAATATATATAATATATATATGTATATATATATTATATATATATATATATATATATATATATATATATTATATATATGTATATATCCAATATATATATATATGTATATATTATATTTATGTATATATTATATATACATATATATTATATATAATATATATGTATATATATATGTATATATATAATATATATATATATATATATATATATATGTATATATATATATATATATACATATATATATTGGATGAAAGAACGGAAAGAAACTTCAACCACCAAAAGAAAATATATATATATATATATATATATATATATATATATATATATATATATATATGTATATTACATTATTTGTATTATTATTATTATTGATTTTTTCTTTTGGTGGTTGAAGTTTCTTTTTATTCTTACATCCAATCGTTCCTTTAATCTATTTTTTTGCTGCAGAGCCGTCCCCTAATAATACATCAGTGTGCCGACCTCACCTCATGGTTCACTCTCCCACTTCCACTTATTCTCACCAGACGGTCACCTGCTCCTCCCATGAGAAATGTCACACGCACACACACACACTCGCCAGTACACACAAGCTAGCCGGCATGCGTGCGACACGTGTGTGTGTGTGTGTGTGTGTGTGTGTGTGTGTGTGTGTGTGTGTGTGTGTGTGTGTGTGTGAGCATCAAGGCCGCTCTTTCTTTACTGCTCAAAGTAACTGATGGATGAAGCGGTGGCGGAGATTTGTGGAGCGGTGTCCTTTGTGCTCAGAGGAGCAGCACAAGAAAGAATCATAAATTGGAAATTGGCGCTTGATGGCCGAGGTGCACTGTACTATTGCCACGGATAGGTGACTATTTATGGTCTGCGACGCGGACTTTCTGCCCGCCTCAGCAAAACGCGCCGTGCAAATATAAAAGCGAGGACGTGCGGCGCGCCGCCCGTAAAGAGGGTTATGGACTTATTTTACATGTCGTTTGAGTTTTACGGCGGCGGCGCGACACACGCACACACAGATCGTCTTTCTTTATCGGTCGACCGCGGAGACGGAATAATAATACGCTGTGTCACGCTTACGTTAGAACGCAGAATTCAACCTCCATTACGAAAAAAAATCCTGTAAGCAAGAGTCCAGTAGGCCAATAGTTCTGCCGGATATTCAGGGTTTTACTGAGCGGTGGGCGAGGAGGCCGGGCCTTTTGGGGCGTGGTCTCTGACCTTTTGGGGCGTGGTCTCTGACCTTTTGGGGCGTGGTCTCTGCCCTTTTGGGGCGTGGTCTCTGGCCTTTTTGGGCGTGGTCTCTGCCCTTTTGGGGCGTGGTCTATGACCTTTTGGGGCGTGGTCTCTGACCTTTTGGGGTGTGGTCTCTGACCTTTTGGGGCGTGGTCTCTGCCCTTTTGGGGCGTGGTCTCTGACCTTTTGTGGCGTGGTCTCTGTCCTTTTGGGGCGTGGTCTCTGACCTTTTGGGGCGTGGTCTCTGGCCTTTTGGGCGTGGTCTCTGGCCTTTTTGGGTGTGGTCTCGGGCCTTTTGGGCGTTGTCTCTGGCCTTTTGGGGCGTGGTCTCTGACCTTTTGGGGCGTGGTCTCTGCCCTTTTGGGGCGTGGTCTCTGACCTTTTGGGGCGTGGTCTCTGGCCTTTTTGGGCGTGGTCTCTGCCCTTTTGGGGCGTGGTCTATGACCTTTTGGGGCGTGGTCTCTGTCCTTTTGGGGCGTGGTCTCTGCCCTTTTGGGGCGTGATCTCTGACCTTTTGGGGCGTGGTCTCTGACCTTTTGTGGCGTGGTCTCTGTCCTTTTGGGGCGTGGTCTCTGACCTTTTGGGGCGTGGTCTCTGGCCTTTTGGGGCGTGGTCTATGACCATTTGGGCCGTGGTCTCTGACCTTTTTGGGTGTGGTCTCTGGCCTTTTGGGGCGTGGTCTCTGACCTTTTCGGACGTGGTCTGGGGCCTTTTTGGGGGTGGTCTTGGTCCATCTCGCCCGGGGTCTTGGGCTTCGGCCGTGGTCTGGGGCCTTTTCGGCCATGGTCTCCGGCCTTTTCGGCTCTCGCGGCCGAAAAGGCCGGAGACCATTCTCATCGCGGCCGAAAGTTTGATCTTGACTTGGAGCCGTGCGGAGAACCTCCACGCCGCCGCAACGTAAAATACAGATTGCACGAGTTGTAGTTTCACTGCAGGAAGTTGATGATAGGCACGGAGAAACACCAAAACAAAACACAGCCACTGGACCCACCGTGGTCTCAGGGCCTCGTGCTGTGTGTGTGTGTGTGTGTGTGTTGTGGGCGGATGCTCCTCGGCCTATGAGAGTCAAGCTCGGTGGAGATGGAGATGCTATGGTGGGAGGATTTATTACCTGCCATTAGGAGCACTAATCTGTTGCAGGTGTCTCTGGCTGTGTTCTCCCAGGCCACGCTGGCTCTCCTCCCCGGGGGGGGGGGGGGGGGGGGGGACAGGAGGAGTTTCATTGAAGGGAGATCATACCACCCCCACAATCCTCTCCTCATCTCATGGAGAGCGTCAAGATAAGGACAAAAAGAACACATATTCCGATGCCCCCCCCCCTGTCAGTCATATCAGGAGAAAGACCCCAAAGCAAGAAGAGAGAAAACTTTTAGATACAAGACGTGAAGCCACTTGCTATATATATGTATATATATACAAATATATATATATACATATATATATATATATATATATATATATATATATATGTATATATATATATATGTATATATATATATAGACATCCAGTGAGAAAGTGCACTTTGTTTTGTTTCCTCAACTCTTCAAATTGCACTATAATCTTTTTTTTCTCCCTCCCGAGCCATTTTGGGTTCCACAATGACAACTCACTCTGGGCATACAGTCGAAAAAAACACTTTATCAGCAGGGTACAACCTCTGGGGTGTATTACAATGAAGCAAAGACCACCAGGATGGATCGAGCCAACAGCTTCACAGGAAGCCTGCGGTGCTTTTGGGGGGATGATGAACAAAAGACACAAAGAGAAAGTCCCGCTCGGTAGGAAGTCTGCGACGCCCACTGTGGCCAAACTTTGGAAAAGAGGGAACTAAGTGAGAGAGAGAGAGAAGAATGGAGGTGGAGGGGTGTGGAGAGAACAGTGAAGACAGGGAAAGGGATTAAAGGATGAGGATTGATATGGTGATGAGAAAAAAAGAAGATTACAATTTTAAAAAATTGAGATGATTCAATCTGTTGATACCGGGACAAAGATGAATAATTATTTCAAACCAATTTACCACAACACCATCAAATGCATGATAGTCTGTTATTGAGGATTTTCTTCTTCTTTTTTTTTTTCCTACTGGAGAAAAACAAAAGTAACGAGACTCCAATACTTTGGCACTACTGCCCTCATGTGGACAGTTTGAGTACTGTTTGATCCTGACACGTTATCTTCTCAACTGGTGTTTGATTCTTTTATGGCTGTATAGATGAATGATTTATAAAAAAAAATTATTTATTATTATCTATTTTTTTATGTTCAAATGTTATCTTTTTAGACCTCACAGCCAGTTGAATTGGACCAACAAAAAAAAATATTTATCTCCATGAAACCCAGTTGATTACTTACATAAGGTTTTCCTCTTTATATGTTTGAGTTTGCAAATTAAACATTATCTCATTACATATGTTCTAATGTGCATACATTTATATATTTATTCATCTATATCATTGGCTGAAGCCAGGTGCACAAAATATTGTTTCATTTTATTGACCTATTAGAATAAATTGTAATCTAGTGATACAGATTGGATGCGTCTTTGTTCTCCATCTTCTCAGGAATATAACGTTGTATAAATCCGCCGCTGAATGACACATGAACAACCCCTCACTGCAAACACCTTAAAGCCAGAGACAGGATCGCAACTGGAACGTTTGATATGAGCGAGTGCTGCTGAAGAGGAGCTCTATGGCTCCAAGTGTAAGAAAAATAAACACTTTTTAAGGAAATAGTCCCTTAAGGATTTGCAATACAAAATTCTGTGCATTTAAAAAAGACACTAGAGGTGAACGAGATAAAAAAACATTTTTAAAAAGCAAGTAGATAAACAATGATACTCTTGATTACTTAATTTCTTTAAAAGTGTTTAAATATATAACTGAGGCTTTATCTGATGCTATCTCTGGTGGTAATGATCAAAGCCACGGATGCAACACATATCGTGTTTTGGGTGTTTTCCCTCCACCAGTCGACCATATCCAATGCAGAATCCAGTTTTCCTTTCACGGGGTGTAGCTGTAGGAGTTCTGCACGATGTAGTCGGTGATGAAAGGGAACCAGTCTTTGCTCAGAGTCACGATGTGGGTGAACCACGGGTAGAAGAGCTCCGGCTGCCTCGTGGCTCCCGTCATGATGATGTTCAGGGCGGCGTCGGCGGCGGGGTACGCCGGTACCTTGGTGTAGTCCCTGCAGGGATACGGAAAAACACCGGCGTCAGAAGCAGGCGGTAAGGCGCTTGCAGAATGACACGTCAGGACTCGACCGACCTGACTTTCTCCATCGCCGAGTCGGTATCGATGAGCCCCAGCGTGCATATGGAGATGGACACGTTGCTTCTCTTCATCATCAGCTCGTGGTGAAGAGCCCCGAAGAAGCCGTTCAGGGCAAATTTCGTGGAGGTGTACGGCACCACGAAGGGACTGGGCATTTTACCTGTGGAGTCGGATATGAAACATATTCATTTATGACATTTGCAGGTTTAATCTAGTGCAGGAATAGAAATCAGGGACTTGTTGTTGGGGTTGTCTGTATTCCTTTAACCCTCATGTGATCTTTGGGGTCAATTTGACCCCATTCAATGTTTGACGTCTCAAAACATCATTGACATCATTTTCTTTGCTTCATATGTCATGACTTTTCCTAATTTATTGGGGAAAACATCAAATTCACATGATGCGTTTTCAATGTCCTGTACAATTTGATTCCAGGCTGTTTTTCTCTGTGTAAAACATATAAGAAATATACATCTTTTTATTTATTTAAAGAGCTATTCAGATCGTAAAAAAAAAACACACATAAACTACCTGACACTTAAACTTGGGAAACAATATTAATTCAAATCATTTTCTGGAGGTTTTAATTGCTGTGGTCAAAAAAGGTAAAAGATGTTACTACATTTGAAGGTAACAGGAGGGTTAACATGTGCTGTGGTTATACTGAGCAGCTCATCTAAGGAAGCACCAATGGTTGTTGTGGCCGCCTTGGCATCGGGCTCATGGGCGAGGGCAGCGATCGGCACTTGACCTGCGAGGCGTGCAGCCTGACCCCTCCACCAGAGAGGGGAGGAGGTCAACACGGACTCAAGCCCCCCAAAGGAACCATCACGTCTCTCTCCATGCATGTGGTCACAACATCGGGGTTGTACCCATCGTACCAATACAGGTGTAATCCAATAAGGGAGACCAAGTCATCCAGCTATATGCTTTTCTAGATCCAGGCAGTACGGTGACATGTTGATGCTTAATCTGTACGGACGGAAAACCCAAATCCATTTGAGAGCCGTGGGCTCAAGAGCAACGGCTTCCAGCTGCAGGTTGACGGATTTGAAGATGTCAAGTCACGCCGGGAAAAGGTTCTCCGACTTGCCAGAGGCGTGTACCCAGAAGAGGACGCCTGCAAGCTCTGATAACCTCATCAAAGAAGAGGATTTGGCAAAGTATCCGTAGAGTTGTTGAAAAGGTACAGACGCCTCCGGAACGCCGGAACCTCGGAGAGCAATCAACCGCCATGAAAACGGAGCGCACGCCATTAAGACCCCATCGGGGCGGGGGTATTAATGGCCCTCTTCAGAGATGCAGCGGTGAGCTTTGTGGGAGGGGCTACCCCGCTGCTACTGTTAACGGGATTTACATAAAAGATTCCAACAGTGCTGCCGGTGAGGAAACAAATGCGTCACGAGGGTCGAGACAGACTGGTGCGATCTGCACACGTGCAAACTAAGACTAGCACGCTGGACAGAAGCAACTTCTAACCCATAGGGTTGTGGTTGTTTATTCATTTAATTATAGCATCATTGGCTCCATTATATAAATATGCATTGTTTGTGACGTCCTACCATTACAAATGTTAGGCTACGACGTCACGCTATGGATTCACGCTATGGATTCACAGAAAAAAAAGACAGCACATTGGACAATTCATTTGTTTGTGAGCTGAACAAAGCTGATGTCTCCCCGGTCGCCCCCTAGTGGCTAGAAGTGGTATGGCATCTACAAATAGTATGAAGACCCTACCTACATTGTATATTGCACATTAGAATAGAATAGAATAGAAATATACTTTATTAATCCCCAAGGGGAAATTTGTTGACACAGTAGCACTGATAAACTAAACACAATAAAATATAGATATAAGAAAGAAAGTGACTGTGCATAAAGTATAGTATGCAAAGTGAAATATAAAATACAAAATAAAATAAAATATATATGTATATATACAACATATATGTAAATACAGCAATGTAAAATTAAATAAAATATATATAAAATATAGATATATAGACAGTGTGCAACATGCAAAGTGGGTGTGTATTTGTGTAGTGTAAATGAAATGAAATGAAATTAAATGAGTGCAGTGCAGATCAACAGTGTAAGTATGAATGTGAATATGTACAGTGAGTTATTGCAAGTTTCTGGCAGGAGGTGCTTTGTTATGTGCATTATACTGCGTAAGTAGATGTTTGGCAGTTTGCTTTCATCCCCGCGTGTCAACACGACGTGGCAGACGTACCCAGCAGCGACGACACGACCACCAGCGCTCCGTTACTCTGCTCGAGGGACGCCAAAGCCCTCCAGGCCATCTGAGCGTAGCTGAAGAAGTTGACCTTTGGAAAACACACACACACACACACACACACACACACACAGAAAGAAGATCAGCGCATTCGGCCTATCGCTTTTCATGTTGCCGACAGAAAGGCCGCGCAGTACCTTCATCAGCCACCGGGTGTGCTCCACGTCTCCGTCCCACATGCTGAAGGGGCTCGGCCCGATGTGGTTGAGCACCAGGTAGTCCAGCCCTCCGAGATTCTCCACGGCAAAGTCCAGCGCTAGGGCGGGCTCCGTGTCGCTGGCCATGTCCGCCGCGACGTAGAGAGCCTTCTGGGCGCCCAGACTCAGGCATTTCTCCACCACCTGCACACCGACCGGGACACAGGGGGATATAAACCTAACGATTCGCAAATGCACACAGAGCAATTCACATATATAGTCGATTTACAAATGCACACAGAAGGATTTACAAATAAGTTAGATAAGCCACGAATGAAGCGAATGAGGCAAATGTGATTGGTTGAAAATCAGGGCGACGTTTTACAATTTCATCATGGAGAGACATTGTGACAGAAATCTAGAGAATGGAGCAGATCACGGCTCATGTTGACCAAAGAACGGAAACATTTATTAAGCGCTGGCAAAAGTGGTGCATCACAATCACACAAATAAATGGCCTGACTGTATTTCTTTACTCTATGGGAAATTATTTCTCCCTGCTTTATAACCGTTGCATTGAAAAAGGTATTTGTGTGTGCGTGTTATTCGCATAAGTCAAAATGTATTGTCAAGGTCATGAAAAGGTCAAATTCTTATTTTTACCATTGGCAACTAATGCCAAAATGTTCACAATTCAATGCCCAATCTTGTGATATGCGAAGGTATGCGCTCTACCGAGTGCCCGTTCTAGTTTATTTATAGTTTTGTTACTATGGTATTGTTTTTGTTCCTTTATTTGCATATGTGTTTATTTTTTACTTATCTTTATACAAAGAATGTGAAAAATTTAAATATGTGTATGTGAGATTCTGAACATTAATGAAATATCAATTTCAACAAAAAAAGAAAGAAAATCAGGGCGACATCTGATTGGCTACAGATGTTGAAAAACAAACGACAACAAACAGTGCGATAGACAAATAAATGCATAACAAATCCACATAGAAATGCAGAAATTTATATGTGAGATTTCTCTTTTACATTGATATAAATTGATATTTATTTACGTGTGGAATGTATTTGTAAATCAAATACATTTGTGAATTGTTCTGGACGCATTTGTGAGACTCTCTGGGCACGTTTGCAATTATTGAGACTGAGGTGCGGTTTCAGAGAAGAGAATGAAGAAAACAAAAGAAGATGGCGTGTTAATAACAGAGGCTCCAGACCGGGTCTCAGGAGGAGAACACAACGCGCTGCTCTCATTGGCCGACGCGTCGACGTTCTTTTCTTCACACTGACCTTCTGCAACACTTTCTCCCTCCGGGCTGTGATGACGATCTGGGCCCCGAATCTTGCGTAGTGATAGGCTATCTGTTCACCGATGCCCGTGCTGGCCCCGGTCACCAAGACCCTCGCACCTCGGAGAGACTCTGAAAAATGAAACACGCACAAAGTAAAAAAGAGATGCTGTGAGCACGATTACGTGAATTGAAGTAAATAAGCATTTCAATTTGAGTGGCACAGCCAATGTGTGTTTCAGATATATGACATTAAATGTAATTCAGCTACATTCACACACCAGAGACACGGCTGCAAGGAGCACTTCAGGGTTAAGTGTCTTGCTCAAGGTCACGTCAACTAGAGCGGGGGTTGAACCGCCAGCTGATTGAAAGAGGGACCGGCTGACCTCTGACCCCCAGTCGCCCTCCATATAAAACTATGTGGGGATTCCAAATAATGAAAGTTTTGAAGGTGCTTTGACTCGTTATCCGACATCCGATCTGGAAAGAAGAACAAGAACAAGAACAAGAAGGATTAGTAGAAAGAGAAGAAGGAGGAGGAGGAAGAGAAGAAGGAGAAGAAGAAGGATTAGGAGGAAGAGAAGAAGAAGAAGAAGAAGAAGAAGAAGAAGAAGAAGAAGAAGAAGAAGAAGAAGAAGAAGAAGAAGAAGAAGAAGAAGAAGAAGAAGAAGAAGAAGAAGGATTAGTAGAAAGATAAGAAGAAGGATTAGTAGAAAGAGAAGAAGAAGAAGGATTAGTAGAAAGAGAAGAAGGAGGAAGGGGAAGATAAGAAGAAGGAGAATAACAAGAAAAAGAGGAAGAGAAGAAGGATTAGGAGGAAGAGAACGAGAAGAAGAAAAAGGATTAGTAGATGATAAGAAGAAGAAGAAGGATAAGAAGAAGAAGAAGAAGAAGAAGAAGAAGAAGAAGAAGAAGAAGAAGAAGAAGAAGAAGAAGAAGAAGAAGAAGAAGAAGAAGAAGAGTAGGAATAGGAGGAGAAGAAAGAAGAATAATGAAGGGTAGGAATAGAAAGAGGAGAAGAAGACGGAAAAGAAGAAGAAAAAGAAGGAGGAGGAGAAGAAGAAGGGTGAAGGGGAGAAAGAGGAGAAAAAAGAAGAAGGGTGAACGGTAGGAATAGGAGGAGGAGAAAGAAGAAGAAAAAGAAAAATAAGGAGGAGAATAAGAAGGATGAATAGGAGGAAGAGAAAGAGGAGAACAAGAACAAGAACAAGAAGAACAAGAAAAAGAACAAGAAGGACTTTTTGTTTTTTCAACACTGGACTCTGACGTCGAGCTCGGAGATGAAGCCAGCGAGTAGAACAGGGATCCAGGATGATGTCCTGGTCCCACTCACCTGCCCTGTTATGTAATCACGCCATGAGCGTCTATAAAGCTACACTAATCCCAATTGAAAGTGTCTCCACGGCGTTGGATTATCAGCCGTGTCGGTTCGACTCCGTGTCGCAACTGTTGAGGCACTCGGCCGCCATTGATGTCATTTTACGACCCGCGGACACTGGACCGTGCACCGCCTCCTCTCAGCGCCCAGGAATGCTCGCTCACAAGCGGAACGCGTGTCGGATTATCACCAATTACTGACACACACACACGCACACACACACACAAGCTTTAAATGTTCCTTCAGGTATTTGGAGTTTTTGCATGGTCCACATTCCAGACTGCCAGGCTGCGCCCGGAGGCCGAGATGTGGTACGTCACAGTGACCACGCTGCAGCTTTATCAATACAGTCAGCTGATATCGTGATCGGTGAATGATACGGTTATCGGTAACGTTGTACATTTGACTGCGGGTCATGTTGGATAAAGCTCCTTAATGCCTCCGCTTATCAGGTTCCCTTGAGCTACATACCACAGGGTCTTTTGGCAGCGTGGGGATTACAGTAGTTCTTCAGGAGAATTATATATATATATATATATATATATACACACTTTTTATTTTCCTTATTCTTTATTTTCATTTTCTGATTTATTTGATTATAATAATTTAGGATAGGAATATATAAGCATTTTTTGCTGCTACCTATACCTTTTTAATTGTTCTGTTTTTTATATTATATAGAATAATATTGTATTGCAGTGATTGACTGAATAAAATACACAACAACAATGTGGATGATTTTGCATAAAAAAATACACATGACGGTTGCATTAGAGTCAAAAGACACGACTTAAATAACTTGTTATGACAGTTATTGTTCCCTATAAGGTATATGTGTACTAGAGTTAAGCACTGTGAAAGTATACAAAAGCATATTAGTCAAATATCTGTCTTTCATGAACAGTTTGAGTTAAAAATAAATGAATACAGTATTTGTATTGAAGAAGGTGGAGCAGGCCTCAAACCAGATCTCAGTGTGGTACAGGCTCCTAACTGACCAATAGGAATAAACTTAGACAAGCCACTATCTCGACGAGCCGGGGACTCAACTCTTTTGTTTGAACATGGATCCATCCTCTCGTGTTCTCTGGGAATCGATTGCCGAAGTCCAGGAGTGAGTTCACGTGGAGATTCCCACTTATAGTCAGATAAGAAGAAGTAACCGAGTTTAGTTAGTTTCAAGTTTGGAATAGAAACTTGAAACTAACTTCTTCCTATCTAGACTCTTATTATGTAATACGAGTTTATATAGGAAGAAGGTACAAATGTATCCACGACTAATTCAAGCCTGCTGATTGGACAGTTTGTCTGGGCATTGTCTGTGCAGAGATATACAGGTTATCTAATTGTTGACTCTAAATTGCCTGTAGGTGTGACTGGTTTGACTGGTTGTCTTTCACTATGTGTCATAGTGACGACTCACCTGACAACTTCTCCAGGCTGCACTCTGCCTTCATCTTACATCACCTGGGTTCAAGTCTGTTTACCCCCAATAGGCTATAAGTGATATAACCGAGTGGATGAATGTGCTCTGCTGCTGCCCAGTATATCATCAAAGCTAATGTGCTATTATAATATTCACTCTTTTTTTTATCTCACCCAAAAAAAACATTTCCCACAGAGGTTTGATGATCTGAAACAACCCGAAAGCTTATCGCCACTTCCGATACACAGTTCCCTCACATTTAAATGTGTTTTGAAAAATGAAATAAAACCAAACAAGGCAGTGCCAATTATAATAATGCAAAAGGACATAAGCACAGGGGAATAACATCCGAAAAATGGCAGGAAATAAAAAGCATATATACAACATTCACACACGATTATAAGTTGCTATATAGACTTAATAATTTTTAATTTTTAAACTGAGGCCAGTGCAGGGAGCACAGTGACAGTCTGACATTCCTCTTTTGGGTTTTGTCACAATCACGTCGCTTCCCGGTTACGCGCGCGCGCTCCAGCACATTAAACGGTAATGCACGCACCTGATACTACCCGACTGCTCCCACCGTGTGGAACATACGTGTATAAATTCCCCTCGCGTTGAGTTCAAAGAAAAAAATTTAAAAATAAACAAAACCATGCTCGGGAATAAATCAAAGCATGTACGACTATTTCTGGAGGTCAGCAGTTGATGAACTGGAAATCATTAGAATATAGAGCTTGTAAGTCATTTAAATACTTCCTATTTAAAAAAAATACATTTTAATATATGGACTTTAACGCGTAACAGCTTCATCCAATGAATTTCTTCTTTTTCCGTGTACAGCAAACCTTTAAACTAAGTCATACTAACCTTATCGGCGAGGTTGAACTTTATATTTATATATATATATATATATATATATATATATATATATATATATATATATATATATATATTTATTTATATAAGTCCACGTTGTCTCTCCTACCTGGATCGAAACGGGGCGCATTCCACTTGACAGCCAGGAACGCGACGCACGCAGCGCTCAGGAGGATCTTCGTGAACGTTCCCATCTCGTGAACTTGTTGGTCGAGTAGTATTTGTTTGTTTGTTGAAAGCACCAATTCCACCTTCCACTGCTGCCTCGCGCGGAGAATAAGATAACACTAACTGCACATATGTATCTGCACCGCCTGTTTCTCTTGGAGTGTGTGAGGGGGTGGGATGTGTGTGTGTGTGTGGGGGCACTTGAATGCGCATATAGCTATACTTTCGACATGGGTGTGACTGCTTGTTTACACCAATCGGAATGCTATCTTGTTGTCAGGTGTCCTTTTAATACACATTTTAGAAAAACGAGTCTACTTGTGTATAGCTGTGTTCCTTCACTTCCATTATTGTATTAATGTAAACATTTCATGTTGGAAACTACTGCATTGTTTTTCTCTGCAGAACTTTTATTCTCATATATGCTAAATGTTCGACCTCAACCGTCGTATTATCTTTGGGGTCAATTTAACTCTATACAATGTTTAATGACTCTAAATAAATGATTGATATCGTTTTTGTTGCTTCATATTTTATGACTGTTCCTAACTGGGTGAACATAACATTAACAAGATGATATGATTTCAATGTCCTGTCCACATCGTGTACACATCAGTGTTGTTTGGGGTAAAGTTGACCCCATGGGCTTGTTTACTGCGTAAAACATATAAGAAATGTCAACATTTGATACACATTATTTTAAGTTGAAGGGCTATTTAGGTATAGTCAACAAACAGAATTAAAGTATACCTGAAACTTAAACTTGGGAAACAATATTAATTCTAATAATTTTCTATAGAGGTTTAAATTGTTGGGGTCAAATTGACCACAAGGATGTTAGTACATTTGAAGGTATAAAAGTATATTTATGTAAAAATAAATAATTGAAAAACCTCATTGAAAATAAAACTGGACCTTGTGGAATCCCACTTTCCACTACACATGGTTTTCAAATCTTGCTTGCAAAGTGGTATCTAAATCCTAGTGGCTCCTATACTCCTTACCAATTAACTTTAAGATAAGAGAAGATAAGATATCAACTGTATTAACCTGGGTCGTAATTATTGTGCCAGAGTTTGAGCAGAGATTACAACAGAATAATGAGGGGAAACAATTGAAAAAACATACATGCACATTATAGAGTCATACGTATTATATAGTGTGTAAGAGCCACAAGGACGAAGTCTATACATGACGTCATGACAGCAGCAGGTGAATGATAAAGAGCTGCATTAGGCACCAGGGAGCAAAGTTTTTCTACTGTGAGATATATGAAAGTAGGATAGAGTTTATGTATTGCGTGTGTATATGTATCTTTGTTTACATCAAATAAAGAGAAAAAGAAAGCAACGATACGATGTCACGTTATTTCGCGTAAGGAAACAGGAACTCGGTGTGTCTGCAGCTCGTATAATAGCCTATCCTCTCCTAAACACACTTTCTTTGGTAATCATCCCTAAATATGTAATTCCTTCATTAACCTAGAATCTTACAAATATGCCATGTACGGGCTATTAACCTATATGCATTCGAAGAATCCTCATATAAATGATGTTAGCCCTACTGGATGCTTTTGGCAGCCTAAAACAAAATATTCCTTAAAACACATTTTCCATTTTTAAAACACAAGTCCATTCCTTGTTGATGTGGCTGATCTGCTTCTCAGACACAAATAATGAATTTAAATTGTTATTTAAAAATAAATATATTATTTTGTCGTACGTAGATTGATAAAATTGTGATTTTAATCCAAAGAATAGAGGGAAACACAAAAAGGGCGAATCTGCGGATCTAAAATAACGTTCGCGTTTGAAAAGGACAACTTTATTAACACAACCTGTGCGCGCACAGTTGCCCTTCAGTCCTGAGCCGTCCAGCCTTCACGCGAGCGTCTCCTCGGCGTCCCTTGGACCAACAGCACCGCTACTGTCAAAGACAAACCACCCCGCTGTGCACCATGGCTGCGAAGATTTTTCCCGTCTTGAAGTCAGTATTTTAATTCAACCCGTAAACTCCCCCTGAAGCCCCCTTTCTGCTGCTGTAGCTGCACTGTTAGCACGTCGGCTAACGATAGCTCTCTCTGCTGTCGGGTTAGCAGAGCGCTTTCCAGCTGTTATCTTCTAACAAAGTGTTACACAACTGTCGCGATAACTATCTTACTTCACAATGACGTAGCTTATACATTGTATTCTGCCCAATTCAAACCAAGCTTGTTCGTGCTCTTACTGTAATGTTAGTCAATGTTGTACAAGTGGCTAACGTCACTAACTGATAATAACTGCTAATTGGCACTGTCGCCGGAGCCTGAACGCATCTCGTCTCTCTTAGTTGGTTATCTGTCGCCGGAGCCTGAACGCATCTCGTCTCTCTTAGTTGGTTATCTGTCGCTGGAGCCTGAACGCATCTCTTCTCTCTTAGTTGGTTATCTGTCGCCGGAGCCTGAACGCATCTCGTCTCTCTTAGTTAGTTATGTCGCCGGAGCCTGAACGCATCTCTTCACTCTTAGTTGGTTATCTATCGCCGGAGCCTGAACGCATCTTATCTCTGTTCCCCCGCAGACTGGCCACCAAGGTGACCATTGGAGGAGGGGCTGTGTACGTCGCCTGGGACTCCGGTCTGCTGGGCAGCAGCGAGGAGGGCTCCGCAGCCCTGCAGAAGGCCGCGGCGGCCATCCCCCCCGCCATCGAGGAGTGGATGAAGTACTTCGGCCTGGAGGTAATGCTGATTACAAGTGCACGGGGCATTATAAAGAACACACGTTTCACTATAATAGTGTTTTATTTTTCACTATAGAAAAATCTTAATTTTACCCAGTTGCGTCCGTCCCAAAATGCAAATAAATAGAGGATGTCTTTATGTAACTGGAGTGATGTTATATTATTTCTACAAAACACGGGGTATTTTTCTATTCCCCCTTTGCCCCTATTTTTCTATTCCCCATGTTTCCCCACTGTGGGACTAATAAAGGAATATCTACAGGGTTCGTACAGTCCTGGAATTTTAATAGTCATTTCCAGATGTAGAAAGGTCATGGAAAAAACTTAAATCATAAAAGTTTGGGAAAAGGAAGTTTGTTATCACATGTTCATTTGCACCGAGTTTGAAATAATTCATACGTTTTTTTAAAAGAAAGACGCTCAAAATATAAGCCGGCGTACGCTCTCAATATGGAAAATGTTCAAATTTTTTCATGTTTATACCGAGATTTCAGTTTGGTCATGGAAATTTGGTTTAAAGTCCTGGAAATCCATTGGTCAAGATGTGTAAGAACCCTGTATCTACTTTAATCTAATTCTGGGGTAACTGGATGCCCCTCCATCATCATTGCCGTTGGTAGGGATGGCGCACTATTATAGTTTAGCGAATAAAGAGTAATCAGACAGTTATATATTCACATGTCCCTTCAATATCTCTCTGTACTGCATATCATGCTATATATAAATAGATATAAAGCACCGCACTGTTTCAAACTAAAGGGTCCTCCTCCTCTCCTCAGACCCAGCTTCCAACCATGCCTAAAGTGGAATTCTCCCCGGTTCAGGCGTGGAACTCTGGTAAGAACTGAATGAAAAGCTGGTTTATTTCCCCTTTTTACAAAATAATAAAGGTCACTCATTTGATGTCACAAGTTCTTATTTTGTGCCCAGAGTTTAAAACTGTGGTCATGCACCTTACTTGTCCGATGCAGCGGTCTTGTTGGCCGTAATCAATGTTGGCGTCACTAACGCGACTTATAATTGGTTAAAACCTGAAATGTGTTTTCCATTCCTCCGAACCCAAACTGTTGATTTATTTGTAATTTCTTTCCAGGGGTGCGGCAGTCGATTTCATCTCTTTCGGAGGCTCCGACAAATGCAACCAAATACACAAATCAGGGTTTGCAGTACCTGAAGGACCTCACCAAGTGAACAGCGGCTCTCCGGACCACCTGACTTTTATCAATCTTTTTGAGTTGTGCACTTCAGAAATGACATTTCTTCTTCAAAAGTTGTTGTCCCGCCCCAAGAAAGAAGAAAAACACCCCAACATGAAAGAAAAGTTGGACAAAAAGTTGTCTCTTGAAAGGCGCCTGGGGTTATAAGTGATATTGGCATTGTGTTGTATATAATGCACGGAAGCTAAACTTATTTAGAAAGAAAAAAACTTTAATTTTGTGTATACAACCATATTTAATTTTGCTCAGTCATGTCTAATATACAGTAATTGACTCTCCCGTTGATCTCAAACCACCCGTGAAGCGAGTGCCTGTTGTGTGTATTTATATGCAGTCTATCTTTGTGTGACTGAATAATACATCCGTCTTTAAAACACGCCCAGTTTTGACGTTTGATTTCTTTAAGGATAAAGTGGAAACCGGAGGTCGAATCGAGTCTGATGAACAACACGAGGCAAATGTGCAAAACTCTTTTATTACTCATGGCAGAATAACAATGACACAAATCGCCCGTTGATGCCGCTACAACTTTGGAACGGGAAGTGATTTGAATGCGTGACGACGACTCGTTGTACCGTCCGTAACACAACTCTACACAACACAATGACCCACACAGCACCGCTAGCGGTGATGTACGGCGTCAACCCCTTTTTATTTTATTTTTTAAATGTGGGTTTAACAAACCGAACCGATTCTGCCACACGTTGTCACTTCTCCACCGTCAAAATAAAGTTTTCACTTGATTATACAGTCACGTGATACTTACTGACCGACTGGTTCACCGAGGAACGCGCCGGGCGACCGAACCAGTGACGACGTTGGGAGGAAACCAGCGCTCGTGTTTGCAAAGACACGGTTTATTACGGCTAGAACCAGAGCTACTTAGTCTCAACAAACGGGCCCGTCGGTCGATTACACCGGGTAAATATTACGTCTATAATTCATGTAAATAAATGACCCTTTCACTAAAAGCTGGTGGTTTTAATGAGATATTCATATAAATGAGCGTAATCACAACAGGCAACATTACAAGGCATTTTACACAAGTTGTACATATTAAATACTGTCATCTAAATGTATTGCAACACTTCTTTTTTTGATTTCCTTCTCTTTTTTCTTCATGCGTGAAAGTGTTTGCTCTTAAGGGGGGGGGGGATAAGCATTTTTTGGGGGGGGGGGGAACTATATTTATATATAGCGTACCATAACCTAAACATGTAAACTTTATACAATAAAGTGCTCCCCACAAGATCAACAGTGAGCGTGTATACAACCAATGAAGATGTGTGTAATATTTAAAGTACATTTTCATACGGCATTAAGAGCAAAATCACGGCACTGAAATAAAGTACATGGTTTGCGAAACTTTCCTCGAGCCGTCGGCGTCGACCGCTTCTGGAAAACCAAAACCAAACACGGCAGCGCTATGTACAATATTGCAAACATGACAAGCCGGAAGGCACTTTTATGATTCGTGTGGGATCGAATTGAAATGAGAATTTCGCAAAAACTTGCGTCTTCGTCACCGGTGCAGAGGATCCGATGCGGTGCTAAATGTGGCGCGGGAGTATATTTCTACATTGGAGCGTCGTTTATTATCTAAATAGCTTTTTTGTAAATATTAGGTGATTTTTTTTATTTATTTTTTTTGCAATCTTTTCATTCATTCCATAAATGCGATACGGTTAGATAAATACAACACACAGATCTATCAGCCTGTTTAACTCGGTGGGGAGGTATCCATCCCAAACATGACGTGTCTATCAGGCTTACTGGCTCGTTGGATGATTCAAAGAAAATAAAAAAAAAAGGCTCAAAATAAAAAATAAAAATGTTTTGAGCAGCTTTTTGCGTCATACTTTAATTAAGATAATACTTAAAAAGGACAAATCAGAGTATCTCGAGGACAGCGATACAAGTGCAGTCACAACTGCACTTCACAGCTGTTGGCCAGTGCAATCTCGGGACTGTCCAGACGTGACGGCGTAAAGGAGCACAGCGACGATAAAACCATCCGATCCCCTCCAAATAAGAGCCAAGCATAGCGGTGCTACAGTTCTGCTGTGCATATGGAAAACAGATTGCACTTTTCTTCTGAACAATAAAGCGTCGTAACTATTCAACCCCCGAACATGGTGGTTTATTTTTCTTTTGTGTCGTTGTTGTTGTTGTTGAGGGAAAAAAAAAAAAACGGATCGGAGCGGCGGGTGGAAGAGAAGCAGATGGAGGGAGGCTGGAGAGTGTCCACCGCCTCTAGGTGGTTTTCACCAGGTCATAGACGTGGATATGAAAGTCATCGTCATATTTGATGTAGTAGACGGAGGGCTTGGCCGGCACCTGGTAGATGACCAGGCCCGTTCTCTTCACGCCCTTGTCAGTAACATACTCCACCTGTTTCCCCACCAGGCTCTCCGTCTCTTCTCCCGGCTTCCTGTCGGCGGGCAACAGGTGTTTGTTTTCTGAGGAGGGAAACGTCACAAGGTCACACGGGAGACCAGAGGGAGATTGAAGTGTTCTCGCGTGGGACTCGTATCTGAAAAGTGGGTTTTCAATAATGCTGTCCTGTTCGATTTCTGAGCGAAACGTGGACGAAAAGTATTGAAACCAAAAGGTTATGCGTCGTTCTTCAAAATGATCCATCTGATCATTACTCTATTGCGGAATGTGTTTTATCTCTCTCTGTTTACAGACCTAGTCATTAAAAAAACACTATAATTATCAAGACTCTCCAGAAAAGTAATAATCCTGTGTATCCAGCTATATAGGGAGAGATATTTTAACACACACACACACACACACACACACACACACACACACACACACACACACACACACACACACACACACACACACACATATATATATATATATATATATATATATATATATATATATATATATATATATATATTAAAATACATTTATATATCTCTCTATATAGACATATATATTTAATATATATATTTATTTATCTAAATAAATGTATTAAAAAATAAATGTATTTATACATATATTTAAATATATACACATATATCTATGTATATATAGATGTGTGTATATATATTTATTTATATATACACATTTTAATATATATAAATAAATACATGTATTTAAATATATATAAATACATTTATTTATATATATATATATAAAATATATGTATTTATTTATTTATGTTTCCTCATGCGTTAGTCAAGCTTGTAATCTGCCAGCTGAAATTGATGACGCACAAAGCTTCAACAGGCTGAAATGACAATACATGAGTTTGTACACGCCTCAGTATCTTGCATCACGCTTCATTATCCTGACGTTCCCATAAGAAGTCCCGCTATCTGCATTACAACCTGAAGTGTCCCCGAGGACCTGCGCCAAAGTCAATAGGACATCCTCAAATTAGATGCAGCAGTTTGTGGACATTAAACATAAACATTACCTCTGGAGCGGCTCCAGAAACTGCGGTTTGGTGAAAACACTGAATACAGTCTGGACTTTCATCCTTAAACATCTTGACCATAAATATCGAACACCTCCTAGAAAACAACGCCTCTGCTTGAACGCCGAGCCCTCACTTTTTGGGAAACTTAAACTCTTGACAGTGCGACATCAAGAGTATCTGTGCCCGCTTTTAAAATATGCAGTTTGCTACTAGGATTCAAACCCGTCGGCGTAGCGGTGATACTCCATGACTGCTGGACGACTCACATGGTGTCCATGTCAAAGAAGATTTAACGTGTCTCGGAAGCGGAAAAAAACAAACAATTTTTTCAAATGTCACATGGCAAATCTTAATGTCATCTTTGATGCTTCGGGGCAAAAGTATTCAATAACGCTTTATGAGCCATCAAGTCTCCGTCACACACACACATCACCAGTACCTGCTTCAGGCAGAATCCGGAGGTCCCCGTCAGCGTAGTCGTCCCACAGCTGGTACATATATAGTACGGGGTCCTTTTCATAAGTGATATAATACCAGTTGGTCATGATCGGCGCTCTGGAGAGGACCATTCCTCGCCACTCGTTCTTCTCCCCATCCTCCTTTTCGAACAGATGCTCCACGGCTTTGCCCACCAGCTCCTCCGCCCCGGGAGGAATCTTAATCTTGTTGTTCACTGCGGACAAAAAGGATGCGAATTTTCAATCCGGACGTGAGCAACGCCGCTATTCATGTATTAGCGCCGCGCCGGATTAAAAAAAAAAGAGCGGCTCGGTAAACTCACCGACTTTCTCCGACAGCACCTGCAGGCTCGACACCCGCTCGTCCTTGAACAGCTCGATGCCGTAGACGCAGTCGAAGCCGTCGTACTTCACCATGAAGAGCGACGGGTTGACGCTGAGCCGGTCCAGCACCGTGCCCTTCCACTTGCTCTGGTTCCCCTTCTCGCGCCAGTTGTGCTGAATGCGGACTCCCAGAATGCTGTTGGGGTCCGGGGCCAACGTGTCGCTCAGCTCGCCGCTGCTCCGCTTTCTGGCAAACGTGAATAAAGCTAAATTATATACGTGTTCTCTCATTAGGACGTTATGACATTATAGTTGTCGTTCGTCACGTGATGCCACACGCACGCGGCAGCTTTGTTTCCACATACCTGCCCCTTTTCTTGGACATGCCTCCAGAGAGTCAAAGGCTCCTGGTTAAGAGAGAGAGAGAGAGGGGGAGAGAGAGAGGGCAAGGTTCAGTTATTGTGTGAGTGAGAAGCACAGCTGCCAAACTTCACACAGCATGAGGAAGGGCTCTGCTTCTGCAGGGGGGGCTGGCCCGTCTGCAGAGACCCGAGACTGACGCCTCCGACAGCCAATGGATCAGCCGGATGGAACAACTTCCTGGTTATTTACTGTAACTACACAGCCATGGAGGTCACTTGTGTGTAACGTGCACAGTCTCGTGTTTTTGTTGTTTTTTTTGTCATATGGCCTCAGTGAAAATTATTTTATTTTTTTTAAAAGCCAGAGATTAATAAAAATATATATGTCTGACACAACTTGAAGAGAACACGTCAGCCATTTCTCTGACGAATGTATATATGTGTGACGGTAGCCGGGTGCATTACAGTGGATACAACTTATACATTAGCAACATGTATCACATATGAAGAGGGGCGAGCCCGATAAACTGCGCGTTGAGGCGTGCAGTCGTAACACCTGTGCTGGACTAAACCCAACACACCTACAGCTCTCACTGGGGGTTATCAATGCCACTGTGTGTGTCCTAGCTTCCACCTCAATGCAGATGTTACTGTACGAGAAGTGGAGGCGGCTAGCTGGAGCTACACGCGCTCTTCGGTGTGTGTGTGTGTGTATGTGTGTGTGTGTGTGTGTGTGTCCCCTCCACCGACAGGTAACACAACACCGGCAACAACTGGACGTTCACAGCCTCGGACGACGTCTTCGTTACCTTTACGCAGATGTCATGTCAGTATTGTTCAGTTCGCCTCGGCAGAGAAATGCTGCCACACGCCAAAACCCGCCTGCGTAAATCTCGCGAAACCTGTGGAAAATGGGGAGATGCGGAGACGAGACTCTAGTTCCCGGCGAGCCCTGGGTCACGGCGACCGCGCTGACGGACGCGAACGAGCGCGCGGTGCACGCTGGGAGTGTGAGTTTTATTCGGGGGGAGAGAGAGAAAAAATCGTGGGACTTTTTAACGACCGAAGTTACGCAGGTGTTGTAGACAGCGCCGCATGCTGCGTTCGAGTGTTTTCGGAAATCGCGTAATTGCGGCGTCAGCGCGTGTGAGTGACATGCAAACGCGACCGCGGAGCGCGCGACAGGCGAAGTGAGGCCGGGATTTTTTTTTCTTTGGGTGACGCCAGAGTTTCCTTGAATTTGACTTAAAGGGGCAGACGGCGCGAGATCTGCGTTGAAGCAACATTAGCAATAAATTAATTTATCTTCTTATGTTTCCAAGTTCACTCTTTTCTCTTTTCTTTTTTTTTGCATTCATTTTCAGAAAATCTGCACAGAGCTCGCGACACATTTCGTCCTCTTCACACACCACTGTTGCAGAGGAAATTACATATATTTAATATAATTATGTGAAGTATTTGGGATCTATTTGCAACCTTAAACGCGAGGATGCACACACTCTGTGTGCATGACTCAAACCTGCAGGTACAGTTTCAAAAGGTGCCCTTCACATAAGATCTGAATGCATGTCACTATCGAGGGTGTCATACATGCACGTGGGCAGAGCATTAAAGGTTAGTAAGTATGTGCAAATATGCTTTACAGCAAGATATTTTTACTTTGTCACAAATAAGAAAACATAATATTTAAATGTGCTAAAAGCACATAACCTCAAAGCACCACTATTACCTGAGCCAATATATTGATCAATACATATTGGAGGAGACAACAAGGATAAGCAAAATATATTTATATAAAAAAAGGTAAGAGCAGTGCGGATTCCGTCAGGTTGTAGTTTGTTATAACCGAGGAATACGGCAGTACAGTCATATGTGGCTAATAAATTGGCACTCGCTGATGACGTCATTGTCTCTCAGGGCGCGCAGCCGCAGGAGGAAGAGCCGAAGTAGTTTGTCAACGTGTTACTTGTTTATTTACTTTGGGGTTTTAGCTTAGTTTTTGCAGTTTAGTGTATTAATACACGCACGCACACACACACACACACACACACACACACACACAACCTAAAATACTGTTGAATTCAGAATTCATGGTTTTATGGTGGTGTCTCGGTATATCACTTTTTTTTATTCACCTTGATTTTCCCCCCTTTCAGAATATGTTCAAGTCACTTATAATGTTGTTTGCGTGCTTTTTATGTTTAACAAAAACACAATGTATGACCTCATTTCATTCACCGCAGCACTGCAGAGATAAATCATGACTTCACATGCTTGCATTTAAAAAAGGGCCTTATTGTAAAAGTAGATCCCGATCCAGCATGCTGACATGTTACCAGTTTAATCTAATCAACCGGATTGTCTTTTAACACGGATGCGATCCATCGTCTGAAGGACGTTGTGCGCGTGTAGACGTCGGGGGTCTGGGGGTCTCCGCATCGGCGTCCAGAGAAGGAGACGACGCCCGCCGCCTCTCCATCGCACACCAACGGACCGCCTGAATCCCCCTGGAACAGAAACACATATTAACTGCTTACTGCGCACCTTTAAATAAGGTGTCGTCACTCAGATCTTTAGCTCAAGATGTGTAGCGTCTCCACTTTTCACAGAACTCCTCCAACAGGTCATGGAAAACCTGGAAAAGTCATGGAATTTTAAAATGTTCATTTCCAGGCCTGGAAAAGTCATGGAAAAAAGTCAAATCATAAAAGTTTGGGAAAAGTCATGGAAATGTTGTTATAATCACATGTTCATTTACACCGAGTTTGAAATAATTAATATGTTTTTTAAAGAAAGACGCTCAAAATATAAGAATATGGAAAATGTTCAAATTGTTTCATGTTTATACCGAGATTTCAGTTTTTGTCATGGAAATTTGGTTTAAAGTCATGGAAAAGTCATGGAAATCCATTGGTCAAAATGTGTAAGAACCCTGTTATAAAGAACACACTTTTGACTAAAAGAAAAATCATAGTTTCTTCATAGTTTTGTCCCAAAATGCCAATAAACAGAGGATGTCTTTGTGTAACCGAAGTGATGTTATATTCTTTCTACAAAACACGCAATTTTTTTCGATTCTCCCTGTGGCCCTATTTTTCTATTCCCCATGTTTCCCCACTGTGGGACTAATAAAGGAATATCTATTCTACAGGGTTCGTACGGTCATGGAATTTTAAAATAGTCATTTCCATGCCTGGAAAGGTCAAGAAAAAAACTTAAATCATAAAAGTGTTGATGAAGTCATGGAAATGTGTTATAATCACATGTTCATTTACGCCGAGTTTGAAATAATTAATATATTTTTTAAAGAAAGATGCTTAAAATATAAGCCGGCATACACTCAAAATATGGAAAATGTTGAAACTTGTTCATTTTTATACCGAGATTTCAGTTTGGTCATGGAAATTTGGTTTAAAGTCCTGGAAAAGTCCTGGAAATCCACTGGTCAACATGTGTAAGAACCCTGCTCCCAAGGTGGCGTCGGCCTCCTACCGAGCAGAAGCCCTGGAACATGCGGGCCCCCGTGCCGCAAACCATCGTCCTGGTGATGGGAACGCCGGTCCATCGGCGCCGACACGCCTGCCGCGACAGCAGGGTCACGTTGACCTCCTGGAGCCGGATGGGTGAGGTGCCGTTGTCCGCCACGTCCCCCCAGCCGGCGGTGATGCACCGGCTGGCGGCGTTCAGCCGGCCCCTCTTCGGAGGGATCAGCCGCACCGCCGCCGTCAGCTGGGCTCGACGGTCGAGCTGCAAGGACATCAAAAAAAAACTGTCATATTAAAATCTGAAGTATGAATAAACAAAACAAAGGTCAGAGGTCCTCACCCTGATGAGCATGATGTCGTTCTCATGTCCGTCGTAGTCGGGATGGGGGAAGGATCGTTTGGCGGTGAACTCCTGCTTCGTCGGCTCGTTGGCGGTCAGGGAGCCGACTCCGAGAACGACGGTGTACGGCCTGGAGAGCACCGGAGGATCGATTACCGGACCTGGACTGTGCTATTGAGGCGGGTCATCGTCTCTCTTGATGGAACATCCTTATCCATGTCGGTCAGAGTCGGAACTCGCAAAGCATAATTTATGTCTCCTATCTACAGATCTCTGCTTTCCCTGATTTAGGAAAAACAAAGTGAACATCTGTAAAAGAGAGCATCCCTGATCCAGGAGAACCGGTTTTAAAATGACTCCTTCTTGTAGCCTATAGCTTCAACTTGACACACATAGTGTGTAATATGATGGATTAGTGGTCAAACGCTTTGGAACATCTCAATTTCTCCAGTTATTATTTAAATGTCCACAGTTTAATACTTACACTATGTTGATATGCACTTCACACATTTCATTTACACTATACACATATACACACTCTTTGCATTTTGCACACTGCCTATATTTTATTTTATTTTTACACTGCTGTATTTGTATATATATATATATATATATATATATATATATATATATATATATATATATATATATATACACACATATACATATATATTTTATTTTGTATTTTATATTTCTTTGTATACTTAATGCACAGTCACTGTTTCTTTCTTTCTTATATTTATATGTTATTCTTGTGTGTTTAGTTTATTGGTGCTACTGTGTCGACAAATGTCCCCTTGGGGATTAATAAAGTATATTTCTATTCTATTCTATTCTTAATTTCTCAATGTACTCTGGAATTAAAGCGTAGAACAAATGATGTAATCGCTACAAACAATTGGAGATATAGCAGCCAAACACACTAGTGTGTTTTTTTCTACAATGGAAATCAAATATTGATCAGAAAGTTCTTCTAGCTGCAAGTTCTAAACCGATTACTTGTTCAATGAAACAGGCCTTTGTGTGAAGGATAACCCTGAAATGTACATTATTTTTCAGTTTTTGGGAACCTAATTTCTTTTGTTTAACCTCTGGCGGTTTGCCGATGACCTTTGGTCCATTTCAGGTGATTCACTGGAGTTGAACTGCTTAACATTTCAATAAAAACTGGAATAAATGTGGGTGTTCTAAAACTTGTTACCAGTATTGTACATCTGGTAAACAAACAAAAAGTCACTGCAAGTAGATTTTTAGAATGAATTAATGGAAACAAATGAAAGGGGTTGATATGATTAAAAAAAACAACAGAAAAACAAACACTACCGTTCAAAAGTTTGTGGTCACTTAGAAATGTCCATATTTTTCAAAGAAAAGCATTTAAAAAAAAAATGAAAATAACATTCAATTAATGAAAAATACACTCTATACATAGTTAATGTGGTGAATTACTATTCTAGGTAGAAACATCTGTTTGTTAATGAAATCTCTACAGAGGTGTGTAGAGGCCGATCTCCAGTGTTCTAGTGGTACATTGTGTTATCGCCTTAGAAGACTAACGGAGGGGTAGAAAACCCTTGAAAACCATTTTTATGTGAGCACAGCTGAAAACAGTTACGCTGGTGAGAGAAGATATAAAACTGGCCTTCCTTTGAGCCACAAGTTTGAAGAACAACATTTATATTTCAAATAAAAATGATTATGTCTAACCTTGTTAATGTCTTGAATATATTTTATATTCATTTTACATTTCATTTGATAAATAAATGTGTGAGTTTTCATGGCAAACACCATATTATCCGGGTGGCTGACCCCAAACTTTTGAACGGTAGTGTATATTGGCATAAAAAAAAAGAAGAATAACTCTCACCTGCGTGTCTGGCAATGTGCGGCCGTGAGCACGAAGTCCTCCCTCACCAGGGCGCCCCCGCAGTTGTGGCGCCCCCTGAGCTGCAGCGAGGCCATGTAGGGGCGCGACTGCGGAGCGGCGTCCCGGCCTCCGACGATCAGAGAACCGCCGGCTCCTGAAACACAGGCGTCAGGCGGCGTGGTTTTGTCTACCTGCCACGCGGTGAATGCAGATTCATATAACGTGGCTCACCGTTGAGGACGAAGAGCAGCAGGAGCAGGGAACCGGTCGCCATGGCGTCTGGACAGAATCCACAACTCCTGATCGTCGTCTTGTCGGTTTCTTATTTTTTTTAGAGGAAGATATACCTCTTGCTTATCCTGCGGTCGTTGTTGCTTCAGTGTGTTTGCTAACACGTCGTGAAGTCGTTGGTGGCGTTACAAAAGATGTGGTTTTTTTTTTTAGATTTCAGAAAAAAAAGGGGCTTCGGTATTGATGCAAGAAACCGGATGGCGTTGGAAATATAACCGCCACGCGAGTCAGACAGAAACCTACCGATGACCTGAAAGGTAGACGCTAGTTTAATAGAGGTTAACATGTAGGGTGAGTGGTAGTTAAAGTTCATAAAGCGGCAAAAATGTAAAATTCTTACAAAGTTTTGGTTTTCTTGGATTTCAATCGTGCAAAGCGTGATGAGTTGTTCATCTCTTTGTTGCGTCATGTGTGAGAAGATTCCTAAGGAATAATGAGTTTTTGTGCAACGCGTGTTGAGCTCAACTGAACACTGCAGAAGGCACCCTTTGCTTGTATATTGCTTGATGAAGAACGTTACCACCAAAGAAGTTGTGACAGCAACGAGATGATTGGCTCACGGAGGCTGTGGCCGTGCGGCTGATGTTATGAAACCGCTGTGCAACAGTTTGTCTGTTATTTGACCAGAAGTGTCTCACAAAATGTTTTTCGACTGGGGGATCCTGGCTTTGTGCACATTTTACCATCATTACATCGTAATGTATGTATATATATATATATATATATATATATATATATATATGTATTATACTATAGATATAATAGTGTGTTGTTCTTTTCCACCATATATATATATATATATATATATATATAGAGAGAGAGAGAGAGAGAGAGAGAGAGAGAGAGAGAGGCTTGTGTTTAGGATTAAACAAAGGTTTATTTCCTATTTGCATAATTTTTGCATTAAGATCTTGTCTTGTAGTCTAATAGTGAGCTGGTTTTGCTGCAGGGCCTTTTAAATGATACATTCTCTAACAATCTTGCTCTAAAAAGTATTGTCAATACCTTTTGGAAATAAACATCTTCCATATAACTTGTTGTACAACCACAGTAATTAAAATACAGCATTTTACTTTTTTATTTAATTTGATATGTATAACAAACTGCGACATGGCATCAGGAATACAGCAATACCTTTCAGAATAAAATGTTGTGTTTATTAAGCACTCTCAAAAGCAAAAAGACACCAAGATTTAAAATCCACAAGGCGTACCCAGACCAGTATTACACGACATACATAACGCATAAAGAATGTCCTCTGCTAAAAAAAGGCCATTTTCTAAAAGTGAGTTTAAAGACGTCAACAGAGGACAACGAAGGCACGCTGAATTCTGACACTCAATCATTCTGCTTGAGAATCTTCTTGATCCAGGCGAGGTATTTGGATACCCTTGTGTAGACGTTGGGTAGATTTGGATAGCTGCAGTTCTCCTTAAAGTTGAAAGACACGACGCCTATAGCTTTCCCGCCGCACACCAGAGGGCCCCCGGAATCCCCCTGCGAGGAGGGAGGGGCGGCATTTGGTTATTCGATTTCTCCAAGAGCGTATGGAAAACATGGAAATTCAAATTTTTGGACTGAAAACACACCTGACAGAATCCTTTGATGGTGTCGTATCCACCGGCACAGATCACATTGGCAGGTAGACGATTTATCCATTCCTTCCACTGGTCCTTACAGACCTTGAAGCTCACGATGGGCACGTCCACCTCCTTCAGCTGCTTGACGGCGGCCCCGCCGGTCTTCGTGTATCCCCATCCGGCCACGCGGCACTTTGATTCATCCTTTATCTTCATCTTGGCGTTCGGTAGATAAATCTTTTGGACTTTTTTGCCCAGTCGAACTTTCCTGGACAGCTGGAGGCACACGGGCCGACAGAGGGGTTAACGGCCATCGCCGGCGTGTACGCAAAGTTATTAACGAACAATTCAATCCGTTTTTAATGGGTCGGAGTCATCCACCTCTCCATAGATCAGAGTTCAATTTGAATATCTCACTCGTTTTAATGAAAAATTTAAACTATTTTTTTTTCCTACATATAAATTGCCTTAATCCATAACATGTATTTTTGCCAACATTTTATTTGCATTTTAAAATATTTTTTTTTTCATGGGGTGATAGCGATGAGACCCCTATTCATTTTGACCCGCTCACTCAAAATCAATTCAGTGTTAAAGCCCCACTATGTAATGTTTCCCTTGTAGCGCCCCCTTCAGGTATTTAACGTGTACTTCAGTGTCGTGAATACCTAGTTACGATAGATCAGGTGTCTGAACCTCTAGCTCTGAGACATATATGGCTCTTCTGGTGACGCATATGGCTCTTTTGAGTTTGAGTTTAAAATAAATAATCTCCTCCGCCCCCCTGTAACTTTCTCTCTCCTCCAGATGACAGCAGCAGTAATGTCAGGTCCCTTTCTTAAAGACGTCTTTGTTCTTTTATTAAACTAAAGGTCTGTTATTGATCGTCTCCACAGCAGCATGTCTCTCTGTCTCTACGCGTCGCGTAGCGGAGACAATAAAAAGTCCCCTGTGAGGTGGACTGGACTATGTGACGATGGTCATCACTGACAGGAAGCAGGTCGAAGCGACCGTTTTCTCCCCACAGACCCCGATGGAGGAGGCTCAAATCGCCAGATTAAAAGTCATTGTAGCGGCACCATTTTTTTCAAGCTGTTATTTTAAGGTAGGAATTGTTACATAGTGGGGCTTTAAAATACATCACTAATAACACATTTTAAAAAATGATTTTACGTTGATTACACTAAATAAGGTAAGCAGCAGAAGTTGTGTACAGAAAAAGTATGTACAAATATATATTTTTATTCAAAACGGGTCAACACGGACTCACCTTGAGAAGCATGATGTCGTGGCCTCCGCTGACGCTCACGTACGAGGGATGCTTGAACGCCTTCACGTCGTATCTCATCGTGTTATCATCAACCTTCTGGAGGTTGTGCGTACCGAGAACGACGCTGAGATTCCTGCGCGAAACATCATGAAGAGGTCGTCAACAACAACAACAACAACAACAACAAAGCATGTAATATGAAGTTATTTGGATTTCTTAACTCACGACTTGTTGCAGTGCGCCGCCGTGAGCACGAAGCGGTCGCTGATGAGGACTCCTCCGCACACGTGGCGTCCGTCTTTCTGCACCGAGGCCATGTACGTCATCGTGCTCTCCGGGACGTTCGAGCCGTTTATGATCTCGCTCCCGAGGGCTGAAAAGACACGAGGAGGAACACGAAGGACGAGTTAGCGCGGCGCTGGGCGGTCAGAGACCCGACTGAAGGTGTCGTCTCACCGTGGGGTGTGAGGCACGTCAGGAGATAAAGGAGCAGAGCGTGAGTCGTCATGGCGACGGTCCTGAAGCTGCTGTCTCTGAGGTGTGAGGGCGGCCCTTATATAACGCCGCGGCTCGGTACGGGACCCTGTGGTTAAGGTCCGCCGCCCTGCAGCCACATCCTTTGTGTTTTCACGTACTCGCTCTACGTGATGAGCGTGAGTTGAGTTCTCACACGAGCAATTTATTCAGCACCAAAAAAAAAATCTAAAAATCTAAATCCAAAAAATTATTATGGCTTCTTACTTTTAATGTTTTTTATTATTTATTTTATTCATTCATGTGTTGTACTGTAGCATCGCACTGTGTGTATTTTGTGTGTATTTTGTGTTTTTGTGTTTTATATATATATATATATATATATATATATATATATATATATATATACTGTCATAGTATGTCTTCTTCTGGACTGTTTGTTTTTGTTTTTATGTTTGTCATTGTATTATGTTTGTTATTGTTTTGTGTGTGTTATTGTTTTATGTTTGTTATTGTTTTTTGTTGGTTATTGTTTTATTTTGTTGTTGTTTTATGTTTCTTATTGTTTTATGTTTGTTATGGTCTGTCATGGGACTACAGATGCACATTATATGTATAGCTACAATCTGGTACAGTACTTTATGTGTTAACTGTACATGGTCCCTTTTAAATAAAGATAATAATAATATTCTCAAACTAAATCATTTGCAATGGATACAATTGTTAGCCGTGACCTTTGGGCTGCTGTAGGCTTACAGGAACAGGAAACACAGGTTTGAGAGTCTGTTCTCTCACGGTCAGACGCTCTGAAGTCATGTAATCGCCGACTGACAGCTGGAAGTGGGTTGAGCCGTCGTGTCTCATCTGCTGGTTGAGCTGCAGTCTGAGGTCAAATGAGGAATGTGTGAAGAAGTACGCTCCACAATATATACATAATTATATTTTATTATTATCATATATTATTATATTATGTATATTATAATATAAATGATTATATTTTGTGTATATTTTATTATTATATATATTATTATTATATGTTATATATATTTTATTATTATATATATTATTATATGTTATATATTTTATTATTATATATATTATTATTATATGTTATATATTTTATTATTATATATATTATTATTATATGTTATATATATATTATTATATATATTATTATTATATGTTATATATTTTGTGTGTATCTTATTATTATCTTATTATAATATTATAATATGTATTATATTTTGTGTATATTTTATTGTATTATCATTATACTATATATTATTAATGTATTTTGTATATGTTTTATTATATTATTATATGTTATATATATTGTATTATCATATTATATTCTCGATGATTTTGTGTATATTTTTTGAGTGCAGAGAGGAAACAGCTTTTCACTGCAACTAAATACAACACCAAGAGGTTTAATTTAATTTAATTAATGTGAGCAAAATAATCAGCACAAATCCATTTTCCACATCAGTCCTTGTCATTCTGCATCTTTGACACTTTTATTAACTCAATTTTATTATTTTTTGTTTCGTTGGTTCTCCTCTCACTTCTGGGAAACACTAATCTGTGGCTGCCCCGAACGCCCCATCTCTACCACCTCCTCCTCCCCCACCTCCCCCTCCTCCTCCTCCTCCTCCTCCGTATGACGTGTGAAGTGTGAAACGAAACGCACCACCATTGTTGATCAACCTAGAACCATCCGCAGGTTTCTTTGAAAAGACGTTGCAGTCTGGAGCCACAGAAACCGCAGCGCCCAGCTGTAGCGTTGAAAGCATACCTCTGGTTGTTATTGTCGCTCAACAGGCAGCAGCAGATGTGTTGAAGCGCGTTAGAACATGTGTGTAATTGTTTGTACTGAAGGCTTTATGCACGGATCATAAACACCAGTTGGTTTTGTGTGACCTCTAAATGTCAGCTAGAGGTAGAGTCTCTGCACCTCGAGCAGAGGAAGGTAAAGCAGCAGGAGAGGAAGTCCTTTAACTCACCCTGAGATGTGCACATCACTGCGTCAATTATTAGAATCCAATAATAATATATTAAATATTCTTTGAAATATATAAAAAAGTATTTTTACTCTGGTATTTAAAGTATATTTTGATCCTAATACCTCAGTACACCTTTAAATGCATTTTCTTTGTTGGTATTTTTACAGTGTGACTTTGCTACTTTTACTTAAGAGACAGTGCTTGAGCAGTGACTCAGCACTTTTTAGGAGTTTTCATATTAGATAGGATTGCTTCGTGCTATTGAGTACGACTGCCCCCTCAGGGTGACGTCTTCATATTCTTCTGTATCAGAATATGTCTGTAAAAGTGCAAGAAACTGGCTTAAATTAAGCTCAGTTATTACTCAGAGGTGTCAAACAAGCAATTTTAACACAATATTAGCATCTTAATGTTTTATTGCTCCTTCATACTCAATATAACTACTTGTCTGTGTCGTTTCATGCCTGTTTCTGTTCGACCTTTACGGTTCAGGCTGTTACGGTGATTTTATTTTGTATTTTTTCTTCTAAATACTGTACATTTGGATACCATCAGGTGTATATTATCTCAGTTGATGCAGTTACTCTGTCAGGACTTCATAACATCCAGCAGGGAGAGCCAGAGTTTGCAAAAATACTTTTTTTTATTAAAACACTTCGCTTTCTCACCACCAGAGGGCGCCACTTCCGCAGCGCTGTAAAATATAATCAAAAGTCACAAATTGAGCCGTCTAATAAATTCTTCTCGCTTCAAAGACATGGAGGGAGGGGAGGGGGGGGGGTCGTGAAGTGGACAGCCAATTAAATACCATTTCTGATGAATCAGCAACCCAATCCTCCCATGTTGTTTTATTTCCTTGCCTCACATGGTGGTCATTTTATTTTATTTCTGGATGTGAACGTCAGAGTTGAGATTGATCATAGTTTATTCCACCGTGACTCTTTTTTTCTGGCCTCGCCGTGGGTGTTACGAGCTGACGGCGTCCGACTGGACACACAGAAACGTTGAGTAAGATTTAAGAGGCCTGTGTTTCAGAGACGTGTGTTTTCAACCCTTCACATGAAGTCCAAACGGGTGGAGCCAGGACCGATCGATCATCGGTCCCGAAGGCCCCACCCCACAGCTTGTCTAGACCGCAGCTTTTTAGTTGAAATGTCACATTTACTGATGGTAAAATATGCACTTTACATATTCAGCTTCTTCTTTTTTTGAGGATTTGAGTGGAAGATTGTTCCCGTCCCGACTCGGTGGGACTGGATCCAGCGTTAACAGTCTTCTCGCTGGTGTCAAGTTGACATGTCGACAGACCTGGAAACAGTAAACGCTAACAGTCCGATGCAACGCGCAGAAGAAGGACTCCGTCCAAGGAAAACCTCCCCGCCTGCTTCACGTCGTATATCATCCCCATACAGGGAGAAAAAGCAGATTTTAACAGTATTTACAAAATAATGTGGCTTTTTTTAAGCAGGAAAAAACACCTGTTAATATAAATAAAACTGCAGCGTGACAAAACACTGAGTCTGTCTGGTTCCACAGGCATGAAGAATCCCAGGCTGGAGAGGCTTTGGCACGGATAAAACGTTGCATGGAGCGGCACCGACTTTGGTCTTTTCCAGTCACTGAGGGCCAAAGACAACCTCGTCATGTCCACTGGGACGGGGGCCAACATGAGGCCGGCCGGCCTCCGCGGGCCGGACGAGAGAGGAGACGGTCCGTGGCCCTCAAGGCGGCCGCCACCTTTTCTTTGATCATCTTCTTCAGAGTCTTACAACCTTTATACTCTCTGCATCACTTATTTTTTATTTTTAGTGTTGCATCATAACCATTAAATAAAGAGGTCTGTTGGTGCAGTCTTCTTCTTCTTCTTCTTCTTCTTCTTCTTCTTCTTCTTCTTCTTCTTCTTCTTCTTCTTCTTCTTCTTCTTCTTCTTCTTCTTCTTCTTCTTCTTCTTCTTCATTCTTCTTCTTCTTCTTCTTCTTCTTCATCTTNTCCTCTTTCTCCTCCTCCGCTTCATCCTTCTTCTTCTTCTTCTTTCTTCTTCTTCTTCTTCTTCTTCTTCTTCTTCTTCTTTCTTCTTTCTTCTTCTTCTTCTTCTTCTTCTTCTTCTTTTCTTCTTCTTCTTCTACTCCTTCTTCATCTTCTCCTCTTTCTCCTCCTCCGCTTCATCCTTCTTCTTCTTCTTCTTCTTCTTCTTCTTCTTCTTCTTCTTCTTCTTCTTCTTCTTCTTCTTCTTCTCATCCTTCTTCCTCTTATCTTTCTCCTCCTTCTTCTTCTCTTTCTACTAATCCTTCTTCTTCTTCTTCTTCTTCTTCATCTTCTTCTCCTCTTTCTCCTCCTCCTCCTCAGCTTCATCCTTCTTCCTCTTCATCTTCTCCTCTTTCTCCTCCTCCTCCGCTTCATCCTTCTTCTTCTACTCTTCCTCCTCCTCCTTCTTCTTCTCTTTCTACTAATCCTTCTTCTTCTCCTTTTTCTCCTCCTTCTTCTTCTTCTTCTTCTTCTTCTTCTTCTTCTTCTTCTTCTTCTTCTTCTTCTTCTTCTTCTTCTTCTAATCAGTAATTAGCGTTGAGAGAAATTCTGAAAATTGTCTGAACATTAAAGAAAAAATACTGTCATTTTATTTTTTCACCACTTATGAAATGAAATGAGATTTAAAACACAACCCTGATAGTTTCTGCTCCCTCATATGAATTTGTTCCGACGCACATGTATGTAGTGTATACCTCACACACACACACACACACACACACGCACACACTCATCCGTCGTCCACCCTTCAGTCCCGTCTATTCAGCATTATAACTCGGGCTGTTTTTGTAACAAAACAAGGCCTAATCCTAAATTCAGGGAGCTGTGAATGCGCCTCAACAAACGGCGGACAAATGAGGAGGATTAGCGAGCGCCCGTGAAAGAGCGAAAGGTCCGCCATTGATCTGCGGTGGTCCCGTTCTCTTTCAGGGCCACTCGGCCTGAAGACCCCTCTGAGTAAGAGCACACAGGGCCACTCCAGAGCCCCCCGGGCCACGAGAGACGCACAACACACACAATTAGTCTCAGGAGCTGTAACGGCAATTCAACAAGCGCTTTAAAAAAAAAAGAAGGAAAAAAAAGGTGCCTTAGTTCGTCTGCGTTCCCCCCGAACCCCTCCTTCCCCTCCCCCCCTCCCATCCCTCCCGTTTTCGTCTACATACATAAGATCGGTATTATGAGTACCGAGGGGCTCTTTTTATTTCTTCTTCTTCTACTTCTTCTTCTCCTTCTTTCCCACCCACCACAGTTCTTTTCAGAGAAAATGACCACACAGGGTTTCAAAGCGTCCGGGTCGCGGTGGTTTGTTGTCGTGACTCGTGGCCCCCGTGTAGAGGTTGGCCCCGGCCCTCGAGGTGGGCTTCCAACGCAACCTTCTTTTCTTCTTCTCCTCCGTCACGAGTTCATATTCCGAAGCAGTCGGTGTAACTTTCTCTCTACAGTTTTATTTGGGTCGTGCAGAACACAGAGCGACGGCGTTTCCGCCCCGAGATAATTGCGCAAGAGGCGCAATGACGCACTACGCCGCTCGCCAGGTGCCGTCTGACAACAACAACATCATCATCATCATCATCATCATCATCATCATCATCATCATCATCCTCCTCCTCCTCCTCGCATGACTCACTCTCCCAGTCCTCTGTTGACACCGATCAGATCAAAGGCAGCCCAAACACCTGTTCTCTGGACATCAACACATGGGGGCCGAGGAGGGGGAGGGGCCAAGGAGGGGGAGGGGCCGAGGACGTCTTCTGGACGGCTGTCATTCCCACGCTCTCTCTGTTTGGGACCTTCCTCCTGGATTTAGCAATTTGGGGTTTTCTTCTTCTTCTTCTTCTTCTTCTTCTTCTTCTTCTTCTTCTTCTTCTTCTTCTTCTTCTTCTTCTTCTTCTTCTTTGCGGTCATCTCCAGGACTTTCAGTTTCATACTTTTTTATACATCTGTACGGGGAAGACGAGCTAGATGCATTTCGATTGGTCGGAAGATTTTATGACCTTTTTGCCGAAGACTGACTCGCCGTTTCTTAACCGGTCCTCGTGCTAACGGCTAAGCTAAGTTAGCCGTTAGCTCCCTTTTAAACGTGAGCGTGGCGCTCCTTTTTTCAAATGCCACGTTACATTACATGTCATTTAGCAGACGCTTTTATCCAAAGCGACTTACAATAAGTGCATCAACCTATAGAGTAAAAACTAAGAACAACAAGAATACAGAAAGTAACGTTTCCTCAACATAGTCAAAGTACAAAAGTACCAAAATAAGTGGTATTTAAGAGCCACTCAAGTGGCTCTTAAATATCTGTGTTTTACTTCAGATATAGTCGGAAAAGTTTCCGGCGAAAGCTGTAGAGACTTTCTGCTGTCCTGATGTCAGCGGGGAGCTCGTTCCACCAATCAGGAGCCAGGACAACAAACAGTCTGGATTATCGAGGGATTATCTCGAAGTGCAGGAGTCACAAGTCGATTGGCTGTTGCCGGGCGGAGCGAACGTACCGCCACGTCTACGTATTTTACAGTTGGAAGGCGGGATGGCCATCGCAAAGCAGTCGTTTGCTTTTATTTAAAAATGCAACGAGACCCTCGAGGGCGTGGCCTGCGGCCGAGGGACAAAAAGAAAAAGACGTTCGCATGGCAACAGTACCGCCGGAGACCCCCCGCACCGATCGTCCGCGCGCCGCTCACCCCGGAGCCCCTTTGGAGAGCCGAACTACAGTGTGACTCTCCACGCCGCTCCTCAACCAGACACGTACCCCCGTCGTCGCAGCAATCTCGCATTATGACAAGCTGAAAGGTTTGGCCTCCGTTCACCCCCAAACGCCCCCCCCCACCCCCCCGACTCTCCTTTCTGCCGGCTGAAAAGGAGCCGGGCGTTCGGGCGGCGGAGGCCTCGTCTGTGTGTAAACGACCTCGGTTCGCAAACCGCGGCGCTTTCATCGGACGCGGGGAGGTCCTTCACATCAACGCCTCCCCCGCTGTGAGTTTTGTTGTGATTATGACGAAGGGGGGAGGAGGGGGGGAGGGATTATGTCCGAGAGCTCCGATGGAGACGTTACCAACACTTCAACAATCCAGCGTCACGCACCAGACGGGATTAAAATGCCGTTTTTCTCCCCCCCCCCCCCCCCCCCTCTGGAGACAAGGGAGCGAGGCCATGACTCGTGATTTATCCACTTTTTTTTTTTATTGAAGTTCATCAAACTCAGCATGGATCAAGGCACTCAAACTTTTTTTTTATACTTTGCCTGAAATGAAGCTACAGACTTGCTCTGAGACGTCGGCCGCATACACAACGAGACTATCACAGGCCTGGAGCTTCTTCTTCTTCTTTAATGATAAGTGGATCACAAGTTGTACCGATATCCAGTAGTAATACCATATAAAATGAGCTGAATATGGACTTCATGTTCTTATTCTTTAAACAGGATGACTACAATCCAACACAAAAAGTAGACAATAACAACAAACATCAACTTCAAACAGTTAAAGAGTACAAAATGTTTTAAATATATTAAATGTTCTATTAGCAACAGCCTTGTTGAGAAAATGTTAGCAAGACTTAGGCGAGAGAGGCAGTGTGTAATAATAACCCTTCACTACGGTGTGTACGAAATTAATGAAGTTGCTGCTATGTGACATCTGCTTTACCTACGTCTGCTATAATGCATTAAATGACTCAAAACCTATATATTTGTTTTTATTTCACAACTGAACTACGGACCAAGAATCGTCGACTAGATGAGACGTTGCATTATTTTATTTTTTTTACTCTTTCTTCTTTTTTTTTCTCGTTGAGCGAGAGAAGCGTCTCGGAAAAAATAATCCGCCACGTCATCCCAGTAGTTAAGAGTTCATTCATAAATGTATAAATGTGTCACGAGAGTCCAGTAGCGTCAGTCCAGTAAATCCCGAGCGACAGTGAGGACGGGGGCTTTGCAGCAGGGCCGGAGCCAGGGTTTTAGAAATACTGAGGGGCGTGAGTCCGAGCGCCCCCCCCCCCCCCTCTCTCTCTCAATTTTTTATTTTTTATTCGTTATTTGGTTTCTCGTTCCTTGTTATCACTCCGATTAGCAACTCAACTGGAGCCGAGAGACGGATCGTCTCTTTTTTACAAACTTCTGTTGAGCCAATAAAAAGCGAGAGCATCGATCAGAGATCGCATTTTTTAAATTGGAACGCTTTCTGGGTGTTTAATACGTATGTCTGCATATAGAGATTATATCGATGTGAATCCTCACAACTTTAAATGTAATTCCGGTGGCTAGAAGGTGGACCTATTTTGTTCTTTAGTCATCTTTTTAGACAGGCTTTATAAAGACGTGCTGCTATTCCATTTCATACATAAAATCTCCCCAATAAACCCACATTATGCCTGCATGTGAATCCAGTGAAATGCTGTTTGACGTGACGTAATGAACCATGTATGCGAACGTTATCGTGTGTGAAATTGATTCATGTTTTACCATGTTTTTCATTTTTTGGATTTCCCATTTCAGACGACTTTTGCAAATATTTGTTAAATCCCTCCCCCCTCTTCCCCATTGGAGCTGTTTTTTAAAGTTCCTTTTTTAGTTTTTAATCGTGTATTTGGCTCTCTGGATCAGCCTCGCCGTCATTTGTAGTTCTCTTACAGCCTCCCGAAGTCAACCCAACATCGCTGCACATCTGGACAGAGTATCACTCGACTGTATTACTGAACATCATCAGGGGAAATAACTTAAAAAGTACACATTATACTAAATCTACAACTGTTACGGCCCTCGACAAATGTCCACGTATGCGGCAGGAGGAGGATGGAGGAACAAGAATGAGCATCGCCGCCACGTCCAGATCGGTCCGCCCCCCCGCCGGGTTGCCGGTCAGAGTTCAGATTAGGGGGGGTGGGTGGGGGAGGGGCGGCTAGGAGGGCAGCATGGGCAGGAAGTGAGTGGACGGGTGTCTCCGCCGGGCTTTGTGACCCCGCCGCGGCTTCCCCCGGCCGTTCAGCGACACGAACATCTGCCGGCCGCTGTGCTTCCAGCGCAGGGAGGCGTAGGTGTTGTAGCCGTTCTCCTCGATGCGCTCCTTGAACTTGCAGCTCGGGTTGTACTTCACCTGCGATCGGCGAGAGGGAGGGAGAGAGAGAGAGAGAGAGAGAGAGAGAGAGAGAGGTTTACGAAGTTATTCCCTGCTGGATTTAGGCCCCGGCTTCCTAGAAGTGCTCGTGGGTTCATGTCCGTTGTTGCAGAGAACGGTTCCCCAGGTGTTGGTAGATTATCGTGTTTTTAGAAAAAGTATTTACCTTAGAGGTTTTTGACTCCACTGCACACCTACACCTCTTTATACTTAATGTTTAATTTGACATGTGACTGTAACACACATTACACTTTAAAACAGACAGCTTGTGTCTGTTAGTGCACTTTTATTGTTATACTATTGGAGATTTAATGTGTAATTTCTTGCATTATGTTGATTGTTTGTTGTGTTGTTTATCTGTTTAATGTACACAACAGCAGCCAAGTTGAATTGTTCATGGGTTTAACAAATAAATGAATAAAGAAAAGAAAAACTAAAAGCAAACAAACAAAAACTCACATTTAAACACAAATATCGAGAATAATTTGGCTGAGAATGTACTCATAAAATAATTAAAATGAACAAAGTTATAACTAAAACTCATATTTATATATATAAATATAAATATATATATATTTATATATATATATATACAAATATATATGTATGTATGTGTATATATATATATATATATATATATATCTCTCCAAAAAATACACTTTTGAGTCTTGACGGATGGTTTCAGTGGCAGGAAGAAAAACAAAAAAACTCACATTTAAACACAAATATGGAAAATAATTTGGGGGAGAATAGCTAATGTACTCAAGGATAACTAAAATGAAAAAAATTGTAATTAAAAAACATATTTATACATAAAAAAGTAATGTCAAGTTCGAGAAATTGTCCATCTCCTTTTCTTCAGGCATATTAATCTGTGAAGGTAATCCAGAAAAGGACGTTGTGGCTTTAAGAGGTTCTGCTGCTCCTCTTCTCCAGATCCTAACGGTGCGGCCGCAATGAGGCCGAGTCATGTGACGGCATCTGGACGCCATGCGCCTCCTCTCTGTTATCGTGGTGGGAGCTTTCAGGCCGAGGGTCTTCACACGTCTTCTTCACTGCGCTCGTCTCTTATCGCTGCTGCCGATCGCTTCTCCCTGATCCCCCCCACACACACACACACACACACACACACTCCCCCTCCCAGATGTAAATACACGAGACGGCACACGCCCCCTCAGGTCTTGATGTGCGGCTCACAACAAAGAGGAGGCGATTACTTTTGAAGGCTTGCTGTGTGAAGCATCAATTGGCAGATGGCACGCGAAGACTTTAAAAGGGAGGAGAAGAAGAAGAAAAAATGGAGCCCAGCTGGCTTTGTTGTCACCGCCGGTCCGGTGTGTCTTCTCTCCGCTATTTATTTTGACAGTGGAACAAGCCGACTCAAGCTGCAGGTATCGTCAGCCGTGGCCCAGGTGTACAGCCGTGATTGATTGCGACACTCTGACCTTTACCTCTGGACTCCCTCTACTGGGTACAGGCACTCATCTGGGACCCCTATACATGCATACCTCCACCTACCCCTCACACTACCCTCCTTCCCTTTCCCAAGCCCCCCCCCCCCCCCTCCAACCCTCCATCTTGACCTGCAGAAACAATGTAGCCTAGGTTGTGTATACGCACCGATCCAAAGAGCGTGCCTTTCTTGGACATGGCTAAGTACAGCCCGGTGCTGACAGATTTGATGGCGACGACTCCCACGCTGACGGATCGGATTTCCATCAGGCCTGGAAAACAAAAGAGGGGACAAGAGTCTGGGTTAGAAACATGTAGATCAAAAGCCACTCTACCATTAGCGATTAGAGTACCGGACAGCCATATGCTCTGGAGGGGGGGGGGCAAGAGAAAGAAAACAACACACAGATACACAGAATGGCTTTAACACTCAAATGCTGCAAAGCGCTGCCCAGTTTGGAGCGTCTCGTACCCAAAAAGTTGTGATTTTTTCAGTTTATTTGTATAGCCCAATTTCACAAATTACAAATTTGCCTCAGAGTGCTTTACAATCTGTACACATAGACATCCTGACCTTTGACCTTTGACATCACATCGGATCAGAAACAACTCCCAAATAACCCTTCAGGGGGAACTTTTTCTTTAGATTTGATCATATCAGAAAAAAAAAAGGTATGGGCATTATCAAAGCCTCCTGACTCCAGATGTGGAACCCCCCCCCCCCCCCCCCCCCCCCCCCCCGATGATGCCCCACGTATCTGTTTCCCCTGCTGGCCGCTCAGGCAGCCTCTTCGACTCACTTCACCCCCACGAAGAAAAAACTAAAAAGCTGGCAAGTCGTAGCGGGCTAATGGTTTCCTCCGGGCAGTGATTGCAAACAAGTCCCATGTGGCTCACTCTTGATCTGTTTTATTTATTTGTTATACGTCAACACACACACACAAACACTCACACACACACACACCGGTTGTCACGTCCACGACAGGGAGATGGTTCGGAGATGACCCCGCAGGCTTACCGCGGGGCTTCTGAATAGCAGCTAATCGAGATGAAGATCTCGTGGATGATAGAAAGTCGGCCGCCACTTACGGCTCCAGGAAGCGCCCGTGATGTGGCCGGGGAACCTCTTTCTACACCCGCGTGGAAACTGAGCAAAAACAACATGCGATGTAGCTGCTCAAAGGCCATGTGGGGCATTAGGGGGGGGGGGGGCGTTGGCTTTGGAGAAGACGCCGTAAACAAAGTAGCGGATCAAGGTGTTGAAGGACGGGGGACTCGATGCGGGCGCATCGTGAGGTAGTCCTTACAGCAGCAGGGGGCCGCCGGCGTCTCGCTGGTTAAACCAGGAGACCACGACTTTAACTTTAACTCTACTTATTCAACAAGAGATTTGAACAGCAAAACTGAACTCCTGAAATGTTCTTTTTGATGAAATGATATATATATATATATATTTATCACATATATATTTATATATGTCTATATATGTAAACATATATATATATATAAATATATACATATATACATTTATTTACATATATACATAAATATATACATATGTATACATACATATATAAATATATACATATATATATATATACATGTATTTACATATATACATTTATATACATATATATACATATATGTATATATACATGTATAAACATATATATGTGTATATAAACATATATATACATTTATATACGTATATATATTTTATATATATATATATATATATTTATAAACATATATGTGTATGTATATATATATATATATATATATATATATATATATATATATATTCGTAGTAGAGACTTTAAAGGGTAGGTTCTCACACCTTTTAGTCTTACACATGAAGTTCTTCAAATTAAACATTTAAATGTTTTTACCCATGCTTATAAAGTGTGTTCTGATCTTACCCCCCCCCCCCCGCCCCCCATCAGAGCTCATACCCCCACACATCGTGTATCCGTCTGCCAGGAATGTCTCATTTCTGTGAGATGACATCACAGCGTTCTGGTAAAGGTTTGGCGAGGTACCAAAATCACTGCGTTGAGTTCAGGGAACGATTGCGAGTACTTGGTGAGGTTTTTTTCCGGAAAGATTGCGGTCGGGAGGGCGAAAATTACCTCTTTGAGAAAGCTTGCGGGAGATTTGTTTTCAAGGTTTCACCAGTAAACACTTGGCTGAGGTTTGGCAACGATGACGCTCACGCCGCGAGACGCAAACCTCTCCTACCAGGACTCTTCTCAATTATCTTCTTCTTCTTCTTCTTCTTCTTCTCTCCCCCCCCCATTGGTGCTCACCAAGCGACGTCATCTACCTTCGGCACAGGCCCAAAAGAAGTACAAAGGGGTACGAGAGAAAAAAGAAACCACGCGGAAGGTAAACAAACACAAACTCCTGGTGAGTGTCTTTCTTCTCTGACGGGGCACCGCGTAGATGAAGCCCCTCTATCGGCTCGCCACAGCTGCAGAGGAGGGAGGGAGGAGGGGGGAGGGGGGGAGGGAGGGGGGGGGTGTGCTCTCATCGCGGTCCATCCAGGTACCGGCCCAGCTGCGCCCCTATCATTCCTGCCGTGCGGCCTCTGATCCTCCTAGGAGACATTAACACTTTGATGGCAGCCTTCCTCTTTTTACGAGCTGTGTTTACACACACACACACACACACACACACACACACACACACACACACCGGGGGGGTGCAACGGTGGCACCTGGAGCGTGCAAGGGACTCGTAAGCAATTAGCCGAGGCCCTGGCTGGCGATTGGAGCGCTGCAAGGATTTACGGGGGATTAGTCCAGGCCAATGAAAACCGCTGGTGCCTGTAAGTGGTGCCAGCCATTACGCGCTGGTTTGAGTCCCGGGCCCAGTGGGCGTGTTGGGAAGAGGACGCGTTGCCACATCTGAGGCGTTTGCGGAACAGTTTGAAACTAGACGAGAGGAGGAGGAGAAGAGAAAAGGGTGAGCACTAGAAAAAAAAGTTGTGATTAATAATGAATATTTGAGATGTGTAGGCGTCCTCTTGCTGATGACTGTAGCGCTATAGATAGATAGATAGATAGATAGATAGATAGATAGATAGATAGATAGATAGATAGATAGATAGATAGATAGATAGATAGATAGATAGATAGATGGATACTTTATTAATCCCGAGGGAAATTCAGGTACGGAGCACTTCAACTAATCCAGTGTTGGTCCTCCGCTCCGGCCTCAGGTATTCCTCATGTCACCTCATTCAGACACAAAGGATCTGAGGACGTGAAATGGGGATTTTCACGTTGTCTCCAGGAATCACTCGGGCTCCGGACGCTTGACCACACATCGATAAAGACCGGTTAGATCCGTATAACTCACAGTACCCCCCCCCCCTCTCCTCCTCCTCCTCCTCCTCCTACCCCTCCTCCTCCCCCCCCCCCTTTTGAAAAGTCACTCCATTGTGCCGAAAGCCTGAGAAATCAGAGTGAGGTATTTCAAGCTATTCGAGAGTTTTCCTATAACTGTTAGAAATCTAGAGGTCACTTTACTGGGAGGAAAGGCTGTTTGCTGAGTTTGGTTATTATTAATACAGTATTATAAGTATTCATTTTTAACTGAATCTATTACATTTGATTTTTTTAGCATTTCTTTTTTATTATTCTTGGTAGTTAAACTATTAATTGTGACTTTTTAGCCCCCTGCTAACCAATTTATATTCATGCTGGACAAATAAATGCATCTTGCATTTTTAAATGCAGCGTGGCGTAATATATATTTTTATGTTTATGTCTGACATTTTGTTATTTGTTTTATGTTAATATGTCTAAACGAATAAAAAAATGTAAGTGACAAAAAAAAGAAACTTTTAAACCCAAACGGACAGAAATATATATTTTCCTCTGAAATTCCCCTTTTTTTCTCGTGCAATATAGCAGACGGCGTTTAGAGACAATTAAAGTATTTTTTAAAATATTTTCATTCAAGAACAGTTTCCAATATTTTGAACAATATCAATATAAGAAAGAAGAGAGAGAAACAACGGAGACAAATTCCTTGTTGCGCTGCAAGCTGAAGGTCGCCCCTAATATAGAACATGGCGTCTAGAGACAATTAAAAGTATTTTTAAATAAACTGTGAATATTTTTTTATTCCAGAACAGTTTCAAATACTTTGGAACAATATCACAATAAGAAAGAAGAGAGAGAGAAACAACGGAGACAAATTCCTCCTTTGTGCCCGGGTTGCATTGCAAGCTGAAGGTCGCCCCTGCCCGCGTTCTGCTGAGCAAGTATCAACCCACGACCCCATTGAGCTCATGAAAAAGGTACTTTTGGCTTCCCACTTGCAACTTGGCAAGCTCTCTTAACCTTTGACATGTTTTGGCTGGGACTGTCAATAAGCTCAAGCTGCCATTACAAGCAAAGCCGCCACTATACATGTCTAGTCAACTGTGGACCCGCCATTTATTTCTCCTCTATGGGACTCTTTTTTTTTTTTTAAAGCATAGAAAAAAAGTCCTTTACCCAGTTTTTTTGTAGTCTTTTTTAACTCTTTCTTCTCTTTCCGTCACCCATTTTTTTGGACGTTAGCCCAACGTTAGATCATTCAAGCCTTTTTCTGACTTTGTAAAAAAAAAAAAGGCAGAAAGGAAAAGAGAGAGACACTCTCACGGGGTTCCCTTTTGTCAGACTCATGGTACAGGGGAGGAGGAGGAGGAGGAGGAGGAGGAGGAGGGAGTACAGGGTGAAGGTGCTGGTTATAAGATGCCCCCCCCCCTCCCCAAATAAGTCTTTGTTACTCACCTGAGAGGTGAAGAGCTAGACAAGATCTTATTAATGACCGAGCGTCTCGAATGGGGCCCTACACAGTGTGGCCAAACGGGGCCTTTCATCACAAATTTGAAGCAGAAAAAGAGTGAAAGACTTGAGCAAAGAGAGAGAGAGAGAGAGAGAGAGAGAGAGTGAGGAAAAGAGATCTTTCTGCTCCTTTTTCTCCCTTTTTTTTTTTTTTTATTCCTTTTTTTCTCGGGGTTTTTAATTTCTCGGGTCGCCCCCTCCAGCGGCCCTCCATGGCTCAGCGCTCGCCCGGAGCAGAGCCTGGGAATCTGGGAGTTCCCGCTGTGCTCCTTGCCCTTGATTGACATACCTTTTCAATTATTTCACAGTTTTCTTGTTTTTTTCTTTTTTTTAAACGAAGAAGGCCCCGTTTGGTTTTTTTTCTTCTTCTTCCTTCATGCCCTCCTTCTCAAAAAAACACGAGCTTTTCATGTCGGGTCTGGGCTGCCGGGCCTTAATGGCTGTGACCGGCACCTTTGATCTGCCGTGACCCCCTCGGAGGCTCTGGTGCTGGGGCCAAGCCGCCGCCTGTGTGGACCGGCACAGACAAAGGCCCGCATCACTCACTAGTGCTTTAAACACCTTGACGGGTTACCGTGACAACGGGCGGAGGCCATCACAGGTGGCGTGACACGGAAACGTGGGACATTAACCCTCGGAAGTACAGTCGAAATACCGAGACGCATGGATGTTTGAGGATACACTGAGCACCTCTCTCCTCTTTCCTCCCTCCTTATGGACGTTTAGGATACACTGAGCACCTCTCTCCTCTTCTCTCCCTCCTTATGGACGTTTTAGGATACACTGAGCACCTATCTCCCCTTCCCTCTCTCCTTATGGACGTTTTAGGATACACTAAGCACCTCTCTCCTCTCCTCTCTCCTTATGGACGTTTTAGGATACACTGAGCACCTCTCTCCTTTTATTACTCTCCTTATGGATGTTTTAGGATACACTGAGCACCTATCTCCACTTCCTCTCTCCTTATGGATGTTTTAGGATACACTGAGCACCTCTCTCCTCTTCCCTCTCTCCTTATGGATGTTTTAGGATACACTAAGTACCTATCTCCCCTTCCCTCTCTCCTTATGGACGTTTTAGGATACACTGAGCACCTCTCTCCTTTTATTACTCTCCTTATGGATGTTTTAGGATACACTGAGCACCTATCTCCTTTCCTCTCTCTCCTTATGGACGTTTTAGGATACACTGAGCACCTCTCTCCTCTTCTCTCTCTCCTTGTGGATGTTTTAGGATACACTGAGCACCTATCTCCTCTCCTCTCTCTCCTTATGGACGTTTTAGGATACACTGAGCACCTCTCTCCTCTTCTCTCTCTCCTTGTGGATGTTTTAGGATACACTGAGCACCTATCTCCTCTCCTCTCTCTCCTTATGGACGTTTTAGGATACACTGAGCACCTCTCTCCTCTCCTCTCTCTCCTTATGGATGTTTTAGGATACACTGAGCACCTCTCTCCACTTCTCTCTCTCCTTATGGACGTTTTAGGATACACTGAGCACCTCTCTCCTCTTCTCTCTCTCCTTGTGGATGTTTTAGGATACACTGAGCACCTATCTCCTCTCCTCTCTCTCCTTATGGACGTTTTAGGATACACTGAGCACCTCTCTCCTCTTCTCTCTCTCCTTATGGATGTTTTAGGATACACTAAGCACCTATCTCCTCTCCTCTCTCTCCTTATGGATGAATTTACCAGAGTTTTTCCTGGTCCGATGTGAGGTCCTGGGACAGGGATGTCGTATGCATACAGATTGTAAAACCCTCTGAGGTAAATTCGTAATCTGTGATATTGGGCTATACAAAATAAACTGAATTGAATAATACCTTTGAGTTTTGTATTTCTCTTAAGTTTAATTCAGCATCTGCAGATTTCATGAACGAGCTGCACCAATGAGCTTCAGGGGGCGTCGGCCTCTGTACGCGCTCAGGGAAAGAGGGAAACCTGCACATAACCTCACACCGCTACGAATACAGCGGAAACATATCTTATCTTGTTCTGTCCTTGAACATTTTAATGAAGGCACTAACAGCTCGCTCTCCACGGAGGCATAACATGTGTTTACCAATAAGTAACACGGGAGGTTTCTTTGCACTTTTCTGCTCGGTCGCCGTGGTAACAGGACAAAGTCTGGACCTTTACATTACACCTGTTAGTCATTGGCTTTTAAATACAGATTATAGTTGGTCTGGAGCTTTGCTGTCCCTCGGGTAAAAGAGGAAGAAAAATCACAAACAAACAAAATGCCAGTTATCGGTTTAAAACTTCTTCCGCAATAATTCGGTTAAATTTGTTCTCTTTGCTTCAGCCTGTTGTTCCCTCTAAAATGCAGTTTTTATCACCTTAATACTGAGCTTTAAAAAAGGAAGGAAGAAATGTCTCCCCTTTTTTTTTAAGCGAGCAACAAACATTAATTTCACCTGTCATGTGACTTTCCTGAATATGTGATAAATATGATAATAACATTTAAATGAGAGAGAGTTGTCGCACTCGTCATGACAGGAAAGATAATCATATTTAGACGAGTTGAATAAAAAAAGGTAGCCGCCAACTTTCATTTAATGGTCCACGGGGGCGGAGGCCGCTGTTTATTACCTCACAGCAACAACAGAAACGGATAACAGCGCCTTAGCATGTTGTGACAGAGCAAATCCAAGTTAAGAAGTGCAATCCTGGGTTCATTTACGAGTATTAAGATCTTTTTCTGAAGTAAAAGTACTAAAAATACTGCACAATCGAAGTGCTGCATCGTATTATATGCAACATGTTCATTAAATATGAAAATAGTTGTGCAGTAAAATGTCAGTGTTTAATTATTATATGGGATGTGCTTCATTCATATACATATGTCCCTTTTCTCGATATTAACTTAGACTACTTTATACATCGGTAAGTTGTTTAATCAACAGAAATGCATCATCTTTTTAAATCATCATTACTACAGTCAACTTTTCATGTTCTCAGTAAAAAACGCCCGGTCGCATCCAACAACCGATCCAAAAGGCCTTTTTCATAGTTTATTGAAATAAAAAAAAGGAACATCCTTCAGTCTTGAGACACAATTTTCCTTCGAAAAAGTATAAAACTTCATAAAATAGAAATATTCAAGTGGAATACGGTGGATTTGTAGCTGAGTCGTGGCATTTGAAAGCTCTGTCTGGGGATAAAATCCAATATCTCTGCTGTCTGGCACGTGACGCTGGATCAGAGGCGATCTCGCTGCAGTGAGTCGAGCCCATATGAAAGCTGATCTTCAATTTTATTGCCGGATATGACGGCGGCGCAGTGACAGAGCACATATAGTTTACGGGAATCACAGGGTTCTGAACGAGTGATGCGGACAAGAGGATGACGAATCAGTGGCAAAAAGAACTACAGAAACCAAAATGTACTTTTCGGAGCTTATGAAGTTTTATTGATTTGACTTGAAATCCACGATGTGAGCATTTTCTATGTGTTCTGGGGGTGGTGTGTATATGGTCCTGTAGCTGCATGCCTCTCTCATATCATATAGGGGGCAGGTCAGGTCAGGGAGGCACAGACAGGAACAACACCGATCGGCCCCACAGAGACTATTAGTTGAAACCAGAGGACGGAGCGGAATCACAACACACATACGAGACACACCCGAACCGAGTCAAAGGCAGGAGTAAACACGATCCTCCTGATGAAGCAGGACTTCAGGGGCCGACTGAGAGTCGCTCCCGGTAAAGTATACTCCATATCAAGCGAACTTTCGACCCCCTGGGACAAATCCCGTCCCACGCGGCCCCTGATTAGCAGATGGGGAGGAATTCCCTCGATCATGTTTTGGTTTTAAAAGAGAGAAAAAAGGGGGAAGTTAGTTTCTCAGACGGCAGCCGGGCATCCGACTTGTCCTTTGCTCCTGAAGCAGCTTCTTTGGATGAAATATGATTTGTGCAACGAGAGGAACGTCGTTTTATGATCACCGGGCTGCATGTCTTTAACTCGGTGGTCATCTCTGGGCTGTTTTTTAAGCCCAGAGATGACCACCCGTTACGCAAACCGGCCGCACTGCAACACAATACACAATTGGCCACGCCCCCAAATAGAGAGAGCAGGTGTTTCACGAGGTGAAAAAGTACCAGCTCTGACATGAGCACAATGATGTTATTCCCTGTATCTTAACTAACATTATAAAATATAGAAGAGGGACAAAAAAGGTACGGAATAAATAGAATAATAAGTTTAAAGAAAGAACAATAGTGCTGAAGCATTCAAATGAGGTCATCTTTGTGCACAGACTTTTGAAGGCATGCCAATATGACTATGCAATTTATAAGCAGGTGCACATCCAGGTATGCTCTCCAATTGAAATGGTTCCCCCAGTTAATGTTTTACATATATTTATGATGTTTCAGGTCCATTTTAAACATCAATGGTAAAGTTAGGAGAATAAACATTATGCTCTTCATTCTGAGATACATCCGTTAAAAAGATGAAAGTTAAGGGGTTTCACTTTCATTCATGTAAAAACACCCGACTGAGTTTACACAATGTTTCATACACACGGTGATTCAATGATGTCATTAATTTTTTGTTTGAATAAATGTAATGATCAGCCTCAAAATACATATGATGCAATACCTTTATTGGTTTAATGGACCAACCGGTTCTGTACGGCAACGTACATACAGTCACTTTAAAGGGGTCGTGAGTGAGCTCTACTGTTCCAGCACATTGTGTGTGAGTGTGTGTGTGTGTGTGTGTGTGTGTGTGTGTGTGTGTGTGTGTGTGTGTGTGTGTGTGTGCAGAGCAGCTGTCGCTCTAGCAGCAGTTCCTCCCTCCCTTTCCTACAAACTGTACCTGTCTGTCTCTCCTTCCTCCTGTCTCCCATCTGCCAGCTTGCCTTTCGCTGCCCGTCTGCCCCTCACTGCCCTCTCACCTTCGGTCTCTCTCTCCCGGGTCAGCCCTCCTCTCCCTGTCTGCGGCGGGTCGGCCGACGTGCATCCTACCTATTAACTCTATTAAATTCATCCCTTAACAGCTACGAGATACAACTGGGCCGCACGGACGAGAGAAAACACACGTGAGAAAACACACGTGCAAAGCTCAGGTTTCTGTCACAGCGAGACAAAACAAGGAGGATATTAAAATATAGAAAAGATATCGTCACTATATCCAACGGTGAAATGAGAAATGTTGTGGTTAAAAATATACATATGTCCCCAGGAACAATTTGGGGGTTCAAAATATTAAGTTTGAACTATTTTATTAAGTTTACGAATATCCGGGAAAAATGTTGGGGTTAAAAATAGTAAGTTTGAACTATTTTATTAAGTTTACGAATATCCAGGAACAATTTGGGGGTTCAAAATATTAAGTTTGAACTATTTTATTAAGTTTACGAATATCCGGGAAAAATGTTGGGGTTAGAAATAGTAAGTTTTAACTATTTCATTAAGTTTACGAATATCCGGGAACAATTTGGGGGTTTGAAATAGTAAGTTTGAACTATTTCATTAAGTTTACGAATATCCGGGAACAATTTTGGGGTTAAAAATAGTAAGTTTGAACTATTTTATTAAGTTTAGGCAGAAGATTATTTGGTTAGGATTCGGAAAATATTGTAGAAGGGGTTAAAAATGAGTATGGTTAGGGTAGTTAACACAAAATAACTATGTTAAGTAGCTTTTATATGGAAGTATGGTTCAATAACTAAAAAGGGATTTTTTTGGACACGAACAGCGGTCGACCCGAGTGAAAGTCCGGCGTCTGTTCCCCACATCCACTCTTTAAGCTACGTCACCTGACTTCCCGAGGGGCGAACCTGTACATCCTGGCTAGTGATTACGTGAGTTGTATTTGAATTACTTTTTCAAAGGTGTAAGTACGCACGGCGGGTCAGAACCGCCCCGAGCGGCACACTCAGGACCATTTGAGGAGTGATTCAGTTCCTCAAATGAGCTCAGACTGTCTGGGGAGTCTAAACACCGCTTCTCTTGCCCAATTCAGCTCCGAATTCCTGGACGGTGAGGAACGCTTCAAAGCCGGCTCACGTTTGATCAAACGAAAATGTATAAAGTACATAATTAAAGTATCAGCAAAGGAAATTAGAAACAGGAATATTTTTTTGCGACTTTTCCTTTTTTTTTCTTGCACACTCGGAACTTTTCACAGGTCTAAACACGGCCGTCGCTTTCAATCGGCGTTGGCGTGAGCGCCGACATTTTTCAATTTGGCCGCGTGCGACGGTCTGAAGTGTAGTTACGGAAGAGAAGGCCGGCCGGTCGGTCTGCGTGCGTATTCGGGTTTTTGGCGAGTATTTATTTATTTTTCCCCCCTTTGCATGTGGCCCGCCCCCGTCAAAAGAAAACGAGGACGGCGGAGAGAAAGGACGGGAATAAAGGAGAGAAAAGACTCGCGGAGCGCCGGTCTTCCCTGCCCACGTATCACTTGCTGTTCCCACATTCCACTGGACTCTCTGGAGGGATGAGAGGACATGAGACGGATACCATTATTCATCTTTTTTAAATCACCGGCCACGGCATTGTTTTTTATTTGTGCCGCTGTTATTAGTGTTTGCGTAACTGTCTCGTCCTCTTCATCCCTCCGACCGCTCCCCTCTTCATCTCCGCGCCGCGGGTCTACGTAAATCTTCTTCTGTTATTGAGCGAAGCAAAAAAAAACGTCATCCGTGAAAATATCGTTACACGAATTCTAAAAAGCAAATCTGGAAACGATTTGGAAGTCGTGTCTTCGTCCAGCCACCGAGGGAGGTGTAGAGCAGAGGCGATCTTCTCCTCTACTAGCCAGGGCCCAGTTCTACCCTTCTTTCTTTTCTCTCTCTCTCTTTTTTTTTTTTTAAAGCCATGTGAACAAGCCGCACGGCGGTGATCTGCTGAAAGCCGACTCCCTCGGCCCCGGCCCGCGGCCGCAAGGGGTGACATTCTCTCACAACACGATCCAGAGAGGGCCGGTCCTCTTTCAGGACACCCCCCACCCCCACCCCACACACACACACTACCACCCCCCCACCCCCCCATCCCAACCCTTTCGTACGGTGCTGCTGGGGAGAAGTACTCCAGGGATTAGCCCAGCCAGGTCTTTCAAAGGCCATTAGAGCAAATTACAGGTATCCTGTTACCAGTGCGCTGGGACGGGCCAGGTGAGGGGCGCAGAGGCCAGCCGGGAGAGCAGGGGTCAGCTCGGGACAAAAAGACGAGGCCACCCCGGGCCCCACTCCACCGGAGTGTCTCCCTGGCTCCGCAAACTGGAAGGCCCGCATCTATGAATGGCTCGCTTGATGGGACCTCAGAGACATTGTCTCACCGCCGTAACTTTAGCCGCTTTTTTTCTTCTTCTTCTTAGTACCCCCTCCTACCAACCCACCCACCCCCCCGACACACACAACTCCACCCAACTCCCCCCCTCCCCTGGTTTTCTGGTCTTTCGATTGATGCGGGCACGGCTTTCGCCCGGATGAACCGAAAAAAGAAAAACTACGATAAAACATGAGAAAAATTCAATAAAATAAGACCCGAGACAGCGGAGTTGGGAGAATGATCTAGAAATTCTGTGATCCCTCGAGTCCTCGCCGACGGGTTGCGCCGCACGAAAAAAAGAAGAAGCCCTTTTCGCCTCGGGGCTCAAAGATTTCATTTGAATGACATTAAATTGTAAATGTAATTGCAACCACGCTACCGTCTGTGCGCCGCGGGCGTCGCGAGGGTCCGATGCTGTCGATATCGCAGTGGAGACGGCCACTGGGAGTTCCGCATCCTGCCATTTTCCTCTTCTCGAGACGACAGGCCTATTGGCAACTTGCGCCGGCCACACACACACACACACACACACACACACACGACTCGCCCAATCCCGACCGGTGGATGGCAATCTAGTGCAGGAGTTGCGGAAGTGTTTCATTAGCCAATTACCGCTGGTAGATAAAGCCCGCGTTCCCACAGTCCGCGAGGCCACGGGGGTCAAAAGTGACCAATTACCCTCCATCCCCTCGCAGGACATATTAGTCGGACTGATTTATCCCCAGACGGGACTGACCCAAGACTCCAGAATCAGCGCCCACATCTGGACGGATCCGCGCGTTTGAACAATTTCACCATTCGGAAAACACGGCTTACGCAGAGCAGTGAATCGAAATAAGAAAAAAAAAGTGATACTAACAGAGGTACTAAATATTAGTACAAAGAAGAGAGTTTAATGAGGAGCAACGGCGCGGCTCGGGCCCAAGACTCTGGCAGCGTCCTCCGCCACACACACACACTCACACACGCGGTCCCCATCAAACGGCGATGAGAGTTTCTGCATGTGCTGTCGGCGTGCGCCGCGCGGCCGTCACGCCGCCGAACGCTAACTTCCTCGGACATGCTAAGCTGTGATTGTATGTAATGGAACATCGGGCGGTTCATTAGGGGGCCTCCGGGACTTTAAATCAAACTAGGGGGGGTGGGGGGTGGAAAAGACCGTACCGCTGATCAAACCCCAAAATGTACCACCGCGGTGGAAGCCCCGCCCCCGCCATAACGAGTAACACTAGAGGACAACCCGGGGGAGCGGGGTGGCGGCGAGGCCGAGGGATAGCCGGGGGTGAAAAAGGTTAACGAAGCCCACGGCGTCCCCCCCCCCCCTCCGTGGTCGACCAAGAGGCCTCGGCTTTAATCAGGGAGGACGACCGGTCTCCGAATCACGCGGCACATCAAAGGCTTCACAGATAGTTACAAACAGATCCGCCCGCCGAGAGCGCGGTGACTCACGGCTTCTGCAGTTTCCTGCACTTTGGTACGGAGGAGGAGGGGGAGGGGCGGGAGGGGGAGGGGCGGGATCCACTTTAGATTGAGGTCATTCTCCCGTCCGCCACTAAATTGCAGCGAGCCGGCGCGTCGCATCTGCGGCTGGTTTTCGGCCGGCCGTCCCGGAGCAGACTCCGCCACCCGGAGAGGAAACACAGCCAAACAACAAAGGCGTGTTTACGGTTCGCCGCCGTCCTCCCGACACGGCAGGTCCAAAGCGGTTCACGTCTCATCACACGCTTATTGCAAATTGAGACGATCCCAACTTGTAAATAGTGCTTACGTAGAAGCTCCGGGTTGTAATCACAACTTTTCTGGGTTGTTTAGGCTGAAAAACAAACGAACACTGGCACCTCGATTACCCGCCGTCTCAGATCCGACCTCCAGAACCTTCTAGTCCCTCGTACTCGCCTTACTCGCCGAGCTTTTGAGGAACGCTCTGCCTGCACTCCGCATCATTTAAACTCCATCAAAACATACCTGTTTACACTGGCATTTGGTTAAATTAAATATTCTATGGCCTGCTTTTTATCTTCTTTGTTTTTAGTCAAAAAATTGTACACATGGAGCTTATTTTATTTGAAGTAAAACACATTGGAGTTGTGATGATTGAAAGAAGTGGGCATAAGCATTCAGGGTGGGTCTAAATACTATCCAGTAGTATCTGAAATGTAGGATCATGTGCTGAATGCGAGTACTTCTGTATTCCACATCTGAAAACCCCACCAAACTCAAGTTCTCAGTTGGAGAATATTGCCGACTACAAGTGCTCAGGTGTGGCGCCGGGTTCCAGTGGCTGAGCACCGGGACACGGAATATTCTCCGTGGCCCGAACCTGCCCCGAATTTACATTATTAAAATGAGCCGGGCACACGGGAAGGTGACAGAAGGCACAAGAGTGAAATCAGGGCCCTGTCAAGAGCTGTCACTTGCTCCACTGGCCAAAGGGCCCTGACCCCTCATCCTATCCACTGCAGGGGAGGAGACGGGGAAATGGAGACAGCAGGAGAGAGAGAGGACCGGTGATAGGTGGAGAGGGGCAGACGGATGGGCACGGAAAGGATGATAGTGAGAGATGTGTTCGAAGAAATAAAATATATGGAGAGGATTTGGTCTGGAGAGAGAGGGGGGGGGGGGGGGAGAGGTTTCCAGCTGTGCAAAGATGGGATGAGAAGCCGGTGCTTCCCGTGCATTTTAAGATATTTTTTTTCTCAGCCTTCACAGTTATGGGGCAGAAAAAGAAAAAAATAACATTTATAACCACCGCCGTTTCTTTCTGAATCATTGTGACCCGCCGCGGTGCATAAACATAAAAAAAACACACATAAATCCTTCGTCAGTGCATTAAAAGTGTGCGGTAATCTACCCTCCTCAACGAAAAAAAATAGTGGTATTTTTGCCGAGCGGCTCTAAATCAGGGAGGAAGTGCCTATTAGTAATGTCTGTGGCTTTATTTTTATTTTTTTACGCTGCATAAATTAGCCCGGCGTTCTTGAGTTGAGACTTTTTACGAGGAAGGGTAGAACTCGGGACGTTTGCTCCGTGCGGATCGTCTTTCGGGGGGTTGCGTCGCACGCGAGTACTGCGTCTTTAAATAGCCGGAGTCGGTGGGTAATAACTGAGGCGGCCTGCAGGCCGAGGAGCGAGGACTGTGTACCGTCCCATATGGGGCGATACGTCACTGCAATGCTTCTCGCCACCCTCTGCGTTCTAAAGAGGACGCACCAGACGGGAAAACACCAGCGTTCCCACACACACACACACACACACACACACACATATGTGTGCGTCTTGAATCGAGTGCAAGGTAAAAAAAGAAGTCTGGTTCGTATTAGCCATTAGAGAGGAAACGCACATCTTTTTTCAGTTTAGGGTCCACTTCATGCTCCTGCGATGGCACGAGTATAAACACAGGCACATGCTTTTCTAAGATGTACACACACACACACACACACACACACACACACATTCAAAGAGCCCTGACGCGATACTCACATCCTGCTCGTGTTCGTTTAGCCGAATGGCCTCGCAGATAAAAAGCAGGTATATACGGGAGGACGTGGGCACGCGCAGAGGCCACTGCTTTTAGCTTGTTTCCACATTCGCATTAATCATCCTCCTCTCGGGAAACGTATCTGCAAACGCGGTTATTCGGAACAGACGGACCTCTCTGCTTCAATCGGGAAGCGACACGATTTCGTGCTTTGACATCTAAATTGGAGAGAAACCAAATACAAGCGGTGTGATTTTTTTTTTTTATCTAAACATTTTTTGTGAGATCAAATTTGAGCTCGGTGAACGGTGTTCCCACCCAGTCCATGTAGTTTGCATTTCTGCATTGTCTTCTGTCTGGACTCTAATCTGACATGAGATTGAAATAAAAAATAGATGCCATGATCATAATGAACACTTTTCTTTATCAATCCCGATATTCAACTCTATTTCTATATTTACGGTCTCAACGTAAAAGCCAAGCTTGGCGTCGCGGCTCTCGGGATTAGCGACACCTGTCGGCTCACCGCTTGGTTCCAGACTGATAAACCTTTAAAAAACCTTTGGATGGATTGTTATTGAAGTTTTAACATATATTCGTGGTCCCCAGAAGATACATCCGGCTGACTTTGGCGATCCCTGAGTCTTTCTCCGAGTGTTTTTGAGAGCCCCGTTTGGTGATTTTTGTGACTTTTCTTCCGCCTCCAGCAGCAGATCAAAGTGTTCACTGATTCCGTCAAATATCTCGACATCGTCCAGATGGATTGGACCGACATTTTTGGTCCGACATTCGCGTTCCCCAGAGGATTCATTCTAAAGACCTCACTGACCCCCTGACCTTCTCGCATCTCCACATGTCCACGATGATCACTGCAGCCTCACAGAGACTCTCAAGTCTCGTTTAATATCGCTTCAAATAGTCCGATCCCGCACAGGAGGTGACGTCTGCTCGACGAGAAACGTACGATCACTTAAATACAGTAAGTATATTATAAGTGTGTCATTTCCAGTTATGATACTCATCATTAAACCGATGTATTACACATTTCCGGGAGCTGCCGAATAGATTTTTATGACTTGATTGCTTGACAGCGAGTCAAAATTTAACTCACAGATCGATAATCAGCTTGTTGTTGCTTTTTTTGTGCGTGTGCGAGTTGCTTGCGGACAAGATTAAAGTCTCTCGATGTCCTCTGAGCTCCTGTGTGCTGACTTAAAGCTTCACGGGAAGAAAAGAAAAGGGGCGAGGAAACCCAGATTTTCCTGAATGTCACCCATGAGAAAGAAGCAGCCTGATTCTTACTGCTTCTTATTGCTTCCTTTATAATTTGGTCCGAATCCTAAAGAGACGGATGGCTGTCTTCAGGGCAACAGGTGCAATGCATTCCAGCTGTTATTGCTTCCAAGTCTCTGGACTCCTTGTGATTTTAGGTTCAATTTGAACACCTTTAAACTCTTGAAGCTTCTAGCCGGTCGGCCCCTAGATGTATTTAGGGATGCCAAGTTGTCCCCCGGGGGTTCTCCTACAGCTTCTTTAAACGCCTTCCAAGACATGATGTCTGGTTCGGTTGGAGCGGCGAAGTGAGGGGCTTTATTGGAAGGGTCAAAACAAAGCCATTAATCTGTCTTGGTCTATCCGAGGTTGGGGCAAGACCGGTCTCCCCTGACTCAATGGGCTGATTACATCACTGAGTGTAAGGGTGTGTGTGTGTGTGTGTGTGTGTAGGGTCCGAGATGCGAGTAGCGGCTGCATGGTGAGAATTGCTTTTGGCAAAAGCTTTCAAACATGTGTTGCTGTATGAGTAAGACTAGCTGGGCCGACCGGTCCTCATCTGATCTAATTAATACTCGTTTTACACCTTTCGCAAGAAGAAAAAAAAGCGCAGAAATAACAGTGCTAATGTGTTCTCACCGAGGGAAAAGGCCAAACTCTTTAAGAAAAACGTACTGCCCGGCTGTGACCCGAGGGCAAAGTTGTATTGCCGTGGCGTAATTAATCGTGGCTCGTTACAATAATGCGTAAAGCAGCTAAATCACGGAGGGAGTAGTTTTTTCGACGTCAAAAAAGATGGAAAATGGGAGCACAATGCTTATTTTTTCTGGCCCCGAAGAATATTTAAAGAGTCAAACCCTCGATTACACTCTTAAATCATTTGCCGATGTTCACGCTATTTCGTTCCCTCGAGTATTTCGAAATGGATATACTTGAACCCCCGTGTCCAGCGTCCTTCTGCCGCCTTTAAAGAAGCTTTTCAGAACCCCAGTGCAAACACTTTTTTTTATTTTTTTATCAATGGCCTCGAGATCCAAAGTAGCCGCCGACCGGCGCTGTGAAGTCTTCCCCCCTTTGTGTTGCCTTCACACCCACAGGATGTCAAGAGCTGTGGGATGCTATAAAGGACTGGCTGCTGGAGCCAAAGTCAGACTCTATAAACCCGCTGATGAACCCAGTAAATCCCCGAGAGGAGCCAGCGCCAGACCGCTAAAGGTTTCGTTAGCTACTAATTGCTACATTTCTAGAGCCCCATTCATGATATCAAACCCCGGTGGCAGAAACCAGGGATCCCCGGCTAATTAGGGTGACACTGACACTCTTGTCCTGCGATGTTCCCAGGACGGTTATCGTCTGTGTGTGTGTGTGAGACCGATTGGACATGCGTGTTTAACACTCGTGCCAGTGATGTTTTATTTAGCTTTCGGCCCTCTCGATACAAGACACGGGGTTCGATTTCCATTCGTCTCGAGGTCCGCTCACCGGATAATAAATGCGTGATTCGTGGGATTTTATCGTACCCTCCTTGTTGGCATCCGAAACGTCCACGAAATCCCGCCCTCGGTTTGAGACGACCCAGAGGAAACCTTGCATAATGCCTAATGAGCGACGGGAAACGCTCCAGAACTTCTCTTAGCCTTTAATTTCCACCTCAATACGCAGCAGGGCACGCCCCGGCCCTTCTCCGAGCCTCATTAACATGTGTATTCTCCCCCCCCCCCCATTCAAAAACACCAAAGCGCTTCCTTCGGCCAGGTGCTTCCCTCTTTCGCCCCTCCAGCTCCCGGGCGCTGTTGATCCAGTCACACGTCCTCCTCCTCGGTCTGAGCTCTCACATGAAGGAACGGTGAGTCATGCTAAGGATGCAGATTGCCCCGGACAGAATAAATGTTCTTACGCCTTTTTTTCTTCTTCTCAAAATGGCAGGCGGGCACGCAACAGACATTTTGTAATGTCTGACCGTCTTGGCGTGTGTGTGTGCGCCATTGTCCCTAAATTGCAGCCTATAGATAGCACACGATGGAGAACGGTGGTGTTTTCGAGTCTCACTTTATGTGAGAATATATAGAGTATCTCTGATTTTAATATTGTTTTGAAGCCAAAAGGAAAATGAAGTGTCTTTATTTTCTGTGCTGTGATATTTTAGCGGTGTATAGTTAACAGACGGATTTAAATAAAATATTTTGCATTGGATTGGACCAAAAATGATGCTGATTTATTGATGGATGGATGGTGCGATATTATTGGTCGAAATTAGTTGATACTTGCTCACTCAAGTAAACTTCATATTGAGTTTTTCCTTGAATTTTTATATAAAAATACGATTATTTCTATACTTTTTCTCTCTTTTGGGTTGTTACACAATATAAAAAAGTGTTAAAGAGATATTTTTCACTTACTTTCACTTGAAATGTTCATTTTGACTGAAGGTGTCTTCTGCTTTAGTAAAATACAATGGTGAGTATTTAGATTAGATTAGATTCAACTTTATTGTCATTACACATGTACAAGTAAAGAGCAATGAAATGCAGTTTGGCATCCAACCAGAAGTGCAACAGAAGTATCCTAATAAATACATGATATACAGGTTAAAAAAATGCGGATATAAATATATTCTGCGGTTGCTAAACTAGTGCAAATATTCAGTGCATATTAACTCGATAGTGCAACAATGGCTTAAAGTGTCTACAGTCCTGTTGTTAAGTTTCTCTTTAACAAGAGCTTAAAGGTATTTTAAGGTATACGAGTGTTCACAAGTGGTACATAATTACATATCTCCCGCGTATGAGTATTTGTTCCCATGCTTAAGTTCAGTTGACCCATAAATTAAACAGATTTTGCAAAGATGAATGTTCATCCCGGTCGAACTGGTCAAACCTATATTCTCTGGATCCAGTCATCCGTCTTCTCTTTTCACCGTTTCCATGTCGGAGTCAGCCTCTCCTTGGCCAGTGACAGTTTCCCCTGTCTAAAAACAAGTTTCAATAATTTCCACAACATTTTTTTAAGGGCAGGGTGGAAGGTTTTCTTCCCTACGGGTCGCCCGTCCAAGTCAAATACGCTCGTGAACTTCGGAAAAACTCTCACATCAAACGGCGAGATGTTGCACACCCGAGGGAAATTTTGGTAAACACAACACACACACACCCCGGTGCAACGGCGGTGACTTCTGTGATTATAGCGGCGCGGTGAGGTGACCTTATTTCCTCAGGGTGAGCGGGTTGTCGCAAACCTTTGAAGCCTCCACACACACACACACACACACACACACACACATACACACGCACACACATGCAATTTAACAGTACACCCTTTTGAAAAGAGATGTAAAAAAATGAAACGTAGAAATAAATATTTAAAAAAACAACTCCCACGAACAAAAATATAAAACAAGCTTGTAAATAAAGCCGTAAAATGTCAATCATCCTTCACCTGTTCAGTGAATTTGACTTTAGTGACATGGAGCATATTCCCCAGGCTCTCTACTCGCTTTATGATAAGCTGTTTGTGATTGATCGCGGAGCGCTTGCTGGGCGTGCCCGCGCAGCTGTTGTGCTGCTGTCTAATTAGCAGGCAATGACCGATGACCCGGGACAGGAAGTGATGCGTACCTGCCTCTGGAGTTTTTTTTTTTTTCGTAAACACTTGGGTATGTTTTTTTTTTCTTCCCCCTCGTCATTTTCTAGCTTGCCCATCGGGGTCAAAAGGAAAACATGTCAGGGGCCTTACCCCCCCCCCCCCCCCCCCCCCCCTTCGGCCCCTCGGAGCTCTGTAGATTGTCTCTTCTTGTGGCTCTTTCAACAAGTTATTTTTAGAAACTTGGGGGGTGTTAGTTGTCGATGGATCTATATTTAGAGCCTGTGGTTTCAACGCCTGAAAGTCAGATAGTAGTCGAGACGTCCAGATTTCCATCTTTTTGGGATGATTAACAAACGCGATGAACGAAAGTAATGTAAAAAACTTGCTTTATTCTTTCTTTCTTTTCAAGCAGCAGATACCTGAATCTTCAATATGTGTGTGTGTGTGTGTATTTTTCCATGCATGTGCTCACAAAGCAGGACATTTCTTTCTCGTAACATTTTGGAGATGGAACTGATACACGTTCAGCCCGTCCTCAAGTTTAAAATGTCATCAATCAGTGGACATTTAATAGTAGCATTTTAATGGCTTCCGCGCATCGTTTCCGCGTGTCACACTCGTAGCTTATTCCAACCCGAAGGGCAAAGCCAATAAACAAGACATTCATTTACCATTCGTTTTCTTTTGCATGTGTCTCTATCTCCCGTCAACCCGTGTCCAGCTCTCTCGTCTCTCAACGTCTTCCTCCCCTCCCGCCCCTTCTCCCTCAGCTGTTCCGTGCCCCCGGCCCCGCTGGGATTGATACAATATTTTCCGTCCTCAATTAGCAGAGAGCCTCTGTTGACTAATTCCAACTGTTTTTGCACCTGAGAGAGAGAGAGGGGGGGGGGCTGGGAGTTGGGGCTGGAAAAATCTAAGCGCGGGGGTGGAGGTGAGGGACCGGGGTGCACGGCCGTGTCGACAAGAGTGTGAAGGGCCAGGAGGGCTCGGGCCGGACCGCTGCCCTGAACGTTTTGCAAGCTTTTGCATCAGATTGAACTTGTTGTAACTCACGGTTCTCTTTAAATTGTCAAGACGAGTTCGAGGACCGCCATTTTTAAGATTCAAGATTCAAGATATTTTTTATGTCATGTGCACATATAGCAAGTTATTTGTACAATGAAAAGCTTATATTACTGGGTCCTCCAACTAAATAAAATTACAAGGTAAGAACAAAATTACAAGGTAAAAAAAAAAAAATACATTAAGTCACAGTTACAAATAAGTCACAAAATATGGTATTATTGCACAAGAATAAGGCACACAAATGTGTGATGACAATATTGCACAGATAGTGTATAAAGTGCACTATGCATTGCTGCGAATGTAAAGTGTGATTGTTACATTAAATCACAGCAGCAGCCGTTCAGTTTTAATTAAATTTAGTTCATTTTATATAGTCCAATATCACAAATGTGCCTCAGAGGGCTTTTCAATCTGTGCACATACGACATCCTTGACCTTTAACCTCACATCAGATCAGGAAAAACTCCCAAAAATATTTGAAATAAACCTTTCATGGGGGAAAAAAGGGAAGAACCCTTCAGGAGAGCCACAGAGGAGGATCCCTCTCCCCGGATGGACAGAAGCAATGGATGCATCCCAAATACATGAGAAACAAACATAATATAGGCTGTAAACATGTCAGCTGTTATTACCTAAATAGGGATTAGGATGCATAACTTCATGCGGCACTATATTCAGGGTCATATTACCTCAAGTTATGTCTCCCCCATAACTCTTCTGTTTCACATTAACGAACGTCAGCTAGCAAACGAAACCTGTTGGGGACGTGTCGAGGTTGACGTTAAACGGTCATTAATATCATACTAGGTTTTTAAAATGTATTTACTATGTAGATTTAAGTGCAACAAAGCTTTATACATTTCCAAAAATGTAAGGTAATTTAACCATGTTGCAGTACCTCCGCGGACCACTAGAAGGCCCACTGAGGTCCCTGAGAATATCTGAGATAGAACCAAATATTTCAGCAGCGTGCTAAACTAAAATTGTCTCCTGTGTCAGACGAATGCGTCCCTTCTCCTTCATTAAATATGCACGACTTCCTGCTCGACCCGCCGCTCTCATCTCCGGCGTGCCCACCGTATCGGTATCAAGAACCCTTCTGGGTCAGGAGGCTCGAAGTCCGATTGAAAGCCTACTCCACGTGACGCCAGTAACGGTAGCCTCGCACACAGAAACAGTGAGTGAGACCTCGAAACGGCCTTAAACCAGATCTGCCCCCATTGTGAGGCGCAACCACAGACCCGACCACACGGTCTACTACACGACCGCTGGTTTGCCTTCACACACACACACACACACACACACACGCGCACACACACACACACAAACCCTTCCCTGTGTGTGTGTGTGGCTGAGCAGATAGAATCGTTCTTTCCACCAAAGGAAATGAGCGGTTGATGGCTAAAATGTATGAGGACATTATATTTTGAGGGGACTGCCCTTTTTTTTCTTGCTAACGCAACCACCAACGCATTAACAGTGACGTGAGTATGGCAAGAAAAAGCGCGACTGTCACGGATCCTCAGGCTTCACCTTCGCTGCACACCTCGCGTTGCCACCGCTCTTCCTGCGTGACCGCCGAGGTGTCAAATTCATGCAACGTTTCGGGGAGTGATGTATATTATGGTAGCTTTATAGTAGCTGACAACCACCGCGCGAGAGAGTAATGTTAACCCCGACTTTTGAGAAGCCCCGCTGGCAATAATTCATCCCTCAACTTGAATTTCTTACCAGTGTGTGTGATTTCTGAAAAAGATTCTGCCAGGTGACTAATCCCGACAGGTTAACAAATGTCATCCCGGAGCTTATTGAAAACAGTGGCAACGGACTTGGCCGGCCTCCGTTAGCCGGAGGCAGCAGCTGCTCCGGGCCCCCGGTAGCCGTATGGAAAAACTCTGAGTCACCCACACTTGTATATATAAAAAAAGAGGCATTAACGAGAATAAAAAACACATAAATATTACAGTCAAAAGGCTTAAGCGTCTCTCAGGGTTATATCCAGTCAGTCAGCTGGTGACTAATGGAGAGGGAGGTCAGCTGGTGACCAGAGTCGTCTCATCTGACCTGGTCAAGCATCTGAAAGACGCCTATTGATGGCCTCAGCCTCTTCTCAGGTGTCCCCTGAAGCACGTGTTTAGGCACAGGCTACGGAACAACCTATGCGGCTCTATGTGGAACGCGGAATATTGGATAATTGTCTCGCGGAGGCACGACCGTGGGGCGCTGCCTCCGAAGAAATGTGACGGCTAACAGCAAATAGCCAATAAATATCTTAGGTTGCATGATGCTATTTTAAAAATGCAACTTTTAAGTCTTGTTATTTATGACAAAACAAACTATGAACCGATGTGTGTGTGCATGTGTGTGTGTGTGCGCGTGGAGGAATGTGTTTCCGTTTCCACCTGCTACTCACAATCGATGCACTTTCGTCACAGTTTTGACAAGTTGATCCCCGGTGAAACTGAAGCTTTTCTTTTCTTTTTTTTTTTCCAAGCCCAGTTTGCGTGGCCAACTGATGCTCGACGTCTCTCCTCGAGTCAAAGCTTTCCTCGTGCCGGCTGTCCCGGGAGGAGTCTAAATCCACACGGGGGTATTCTCCTCTTAGCAACGCGCCTCTCGTGCTCTAAACACAACACAAATAGCTCGGCGGGGCGATGGAGACGCAGGATATCCCTATGAACTGCTATAAAAAGGTGCACAGATAAGAGAGTCCGGCCGTAAAGAAATAAAAAGTAAGCACGTCACAGGGCATCCTGCCCTCTCGGTGACACACACACACACACACACACACACACACACAAACGCGATTTAGATGCACTTACTGTCTGCGTAGTTTTTCCGCCGCGTGCCGTCCACTTTGCCCGTTTTGTCAACGCAGAGGAAGAACTTGTTGGCGGAGTAAAGGCGCCGCAGTCGGACGTCGCCCTCCAGGTGATTGTAACTGCGCGTGTGCCTCTCCAACGTCCACGAGCAGTTGATGCCGCCCGCCAGCACCTGGAGGGGCTCGCGTCCGACCCCGGGGGGGCAGGCGCCCGCGGCGGTGACCAGCAGCAAGGTGAAGCATGCCAGGCGGATGGAGGCGGCGTTGGGTGAGGAGAGAGGTCGCCCGGGGGGGGGCGGCGGCGGCGGTGGTTCTGATGGCGGTGGTGGCGCCAGGGGCTGGTTCAGGACAGAGGTGAGCTACGGACGGCGTCCATCTGCACATGGTGGGTCAGACTCCCAAGGTGCACCATGTGGAAGCTGTAGGCATGCTGGTGATGCTGGTGATGCTGGTGGGGGAGGGGGGGTGACAAGAGGGTGGGAGTCCCGAAGAGAGATCCTCCTGGATCCTCTGGATCCTCTGGATCCTCTGGCCTTCCTACAGCTACACGCTGTCTCCGCTGGTCATCTCCGGTCTGGGTTCTGGCTGTCCGGTCCTCTCATGAAGAGTTTTGTGGATCCACCTTAAAGAAAGTTCCTCTTCGGCGTCGGTCCTCGTTTCTCCTCCTCGGACTCAGGTCCCCGTACCGCGGATAAAAGTCCTGGGCTGTTTGAAGATGCGCATGTGTGTGTTTGTTGTGTGGATGTGTGTATTTATCAAGTGTGTGTGTGTGTGTGTGTGTGTGTGTGTGTGTGTGTGCACCTTGCGATGCTCTCTCTACTCTCTCCAGCTGAATAGGAACAAGGTGTCTGTCTGAGCTGCTGACCCGTGGCTGAGAGGGAGTTGAATGAGGAGGGTTGGTGACTGACTGAGTGTGTGTGTGTGTGTGTGAGTGTGTGAGAGTGTGTGATACTGAGAGAAAGGGAGAGAGAAAGAGAGGGAGTGAGCGAGTATGGGAGGGAGAGAGCCGGGGAGAGAGACAGAGAGAGAGTGAAAGAGAGAGATTGGCAGTGTGTGTGTGTGCGTGTGTGTGTGTGTGTGTGTGTGTGTGTCAGTGAGTGAGCGGCAGCCAGCGAGTGTGTGTCAGCTGCAGCACGGGGCAGTGGAGCAGCAAGTGAACGGCCTCACGCTCGGCTGTGTGTCAGTCAGTCAGTCCTCTCCTCTGTGGAGGCGCCGGCCGAGTCGTCCTGCATTTTATCCTGGGCAGGGCCAGCATCGGGGGGGGGGGGGGAGAGAGAGAGAGAGAGAGAGAGAGAGAGAGAGAGAGGGTGGGTGTGGGTGTGGATGGGGTGGGGCCTGGGTACTCATTCATAACCATTTTCAAACAAACAAGAAAGCCCTCGCATCGAGCACCGTCCCCTTTTCCTCTATTGCCCCCCCCCCCTCCCTCTCCCTCTCTCTCTCTCCCTCTCTCCGAGAAGTTCATCCTGTGAGAAAACAAGTCATTTGCTTTTCACCTGAGGATTCTTCTTCTTCTTCTTCTTCTTCTTCTTCTTCTTCTTCTTCTTCTTCTTCTTCTTCTTCTTCTTCTTCTTCTTCTTCTTCTTCTTCTTCTTCGTCACGGACACCTGGAAAGACTTACATCCTCTCTCCTCTACCCCAGAGCCTCTGCCGTCTCCCCTTGATCTGAACGGTGAAGCCTTTTTTTTTTTTTTTTTTTTTTGCAACACGGTCAAATCACCTCCATTACTGTCCAGTGAACCAGCTCGAGAAACCCCTCTTTTTTTTTCATTATTTCTTTTTCACACCTTCGCTCTCTCTTTTTTTCCCCTTCCTTCTTCTTTCTGGCCACATGTGGCAAATTAAGGGAGCCTTTTTTCATGCCGCTGGTTTAAATCATCAAACACAGAGCAGGTTGCCGGAGTGTCGGCGGAGTTAGTCCAGATGAAGCCTTGAGAGACTTTCTGATCACCTGCGTTACTCTTTCACTGGAACACCTTCTCTGATCTTTGCCAGGTCAGTTTGGGGGAACGGGGCGGAAATGAAGAACACCTTTTTTTTTGTGACTTCACACGCTCGTGTCTGTTTTTTACAAGCCGCGTAATGAACCTGATTAGGGCAAGAAAGCTCAAGCGGGTTGACCGCCATGAATCTTTATGTTGGGCGTTGCTGATTGTGCATTATTGATATGTAAGGACGTTTTTTGTTATCCTATATGACTAGAACCTTTTGGGAAATAAAGGAGAATAATAATGTCAAGTGTTCGTATTAAAAGTCCCATGAGCGCTGTAAGAAAATGTCACATAGTGGCCAAACGGTGGAATTACAACGTCAGTGTCCGTCACATGATGCTGGACCCGTTCCCATGGGAACAAGATTATCGTTCCTCTGTAAATTAACACGCAGTAGGAACACTTATTTGTATTGTTAGGTCCTTAAAGTTGTAAAAATGCACTAAGAGGTTTTTTTCTTATGCAACCAGTTGGTCCTGTCCAGGAAATACTCTGCATATAACCCCTGTAAAAAAACTAACACACACAACAAAACAACAACAACAACATATAATCTGATTTGTGTGCATGTGAATTAAACCACATCTAATATTTAAAGTCGGGAGCTTTAGAAGTGCTGGTGGGCTCATTTGGTTTCATTTGTTTTTACCTCTTTTTTTAATAAGCTAAGCTAACTGCCTGCTGGCTCCAGAAAACCAGATGGTGGCAAGAGGAAAAGTTCCTTTGTTTGTTTCATTATTTATTTGACGAGGATGAAGCGTACAGTACACAAACACAAACACATGCACAACAAACACATGCACAACAAGTACATGCACAACAAACACATGCACAACAAGCACATGCACAACAAATACATGCACAACAAACACATGCACAACAAATACATATACAACAAATAAATACACAACAAATACATATACAACAAATAAATATACAACAAATAAATACACAACAAATACATACACAATGAATACATACACAACAAACACATACACAACAAATACATGCAGAACAAGTACATACACAACAGACACATAAACAACAAGCATATGCAAGATAAATACAAACACAATACATAAATACCCAATAAATGCATGCACAATAAATACATACACAATAAATAAAAACACAATAAATACATACACAATAAATAAAAACACAATAAATACATACACAATCAATAAAAACACATTAAATACATATGCAATAAATGAATGCACGATAAATACATACACAATAAATAAAGACACAGGAAAATAAAAACACATTAAATACATACATGATAAATACATGCACAATAACTACATACACAATAAATAAAAACACAATGAATATATACACAATAACTACATACACAATTAATAAAAACACAATAAATAAAAACACATTAAATTCATACACAATAAATACATACATGATAAATACATGCACAATAAATAAAAACACAATAAATATAAACACAATAAATACATACACAATAAACACATGCACGATCCGAGCGTCCAGTTCCCTTTTTCCGGGTTCACATGCAGTTTGTGGCGCTTGAAGTACACACTACCACTACACACTATCACACAGTGTGGCCGGATCCACGAGGACGGATCGACAACCATTACATTTGAAATAGATGCATCTCCCCAAAATGTACAAACTTTTTACAATTTTAAAGCGAGAGAACCGTAGAGAGAGAGAGAGAGAGAGAGAGAGAGAGAGAGAGAGAGAGAGAGAGAGAGAAGACGCAGAAGCTTTCAAGTGGCAATTCCCTTCTCTTTCTTTTTCTTTTTTCCCTGTTTCCATTAGCAGCCGGCAGCCCGAGGCCGCGCTCGTCCGGCGCTGGAGGTGTGTGTGAGGGGTGTGTGAGGGGTGTGTGTGAGGGGTGTGTGTGAGGGGTGTGCGCTCGAGAGAGGGTGACAGTCGCTTCTCCCTCCCCAGCTTGTTAACGGCGCCCCCCCACAGACCTGCTGTCCCGCTCGCCCCTTTTTAAACTTTCCCATCGTAAAAAGAAACATGCATGTGAACGAGACCCTCTTTCTCCTACCACCCCCCCCCCCCCCTAAATCCCCCATTCCTGTCTACCTGCCACTATGTTCTGCTTCTGCTTCTTCTTTTTTTTCCGGCCTCCTCATCAAAGCTATACTTTCGGCACAGATCTACGTTCCCTTCGTCAAAATAAAAAAGAAGAAGAAAATCACAGTGTTTCACCCTCAATTAATGAGTTCACTTCCTCTCTCCTCTCTCTCGCCCTCTCGTCTCGTGTCCTCGGAAGTCTGCCATCTTCGGTGGAAGAGATTATCGAGAACGTGTTCCCAGTTAAGCGACGTAGGAACTGGTTTCCCCGTCTTCAACAAGTACAACAACGTGGAGATGGTTTTGGGGAGGACATCTGAGTGCTTGCAGGCTTGGCTCGCCATTGGTTGTTCTCTCTCTCTCTCTCTCTCTCTCTTTCATCACTTTAATAGTATTCGCTAACAGATTTATTTGAGGCATTTGGGCAACAGTCGCCTTTTACTTCACGATTGAAAATAAAAAGTTGAGAACGACAACGCCACTTTGGAACTCTGGGTAAACGAGTCGGTTGGAAATTGAAAAGAAGTAATTATACAATTCAAGTAAAATCGCGTTACATCACGAGCTGCCGCTTCATTCTCTTCCCTCGTTGATGCGAAGTGAAATGATGCTTCCGGCTAATAGTCCCAACACACTCCACATGTCGATTATAAACTCTAAATAAAAGAGTACAGGAAGCCCCAGGAAGTTCCAGTCCCCCCCCCCCCCCCCCCCCCCCCGTAATTAAAATCATACAATCACTCCGATGTAACGTCTCAAACATCTTCCATCTTCCGTGCTCCCCGAGGTCAACAACAAAGTTCGGGTCCCACGCGAGTGTCAGATGTGGCGGCAGATTGCTCCGCGGCGTCTTGGAAGCGAATGTTTGGGTCGTGAGCTCAACGCCAGCAGAACGTGGTCCCGTGTCGAGCGTCACGGCCGTGTCTCTCGCCGCCGTACGGCGTTCCTTTGATGTGAAGGAGGGGGGGGGGGGGGGGCGGGGACATTTTTTAAGCAATTTCAATTCTGTAAAGTGTGATGATGGATTGGATTCATGCCCAGTTCACAATTCATAATCAAGAGCCCGCGTAACTTTCTTTATTTACGTGGATCGGAAATGGGTCCGAGAAAAAAGGAGGGGGAAAAAACATGAACGCTGTATAGCAGCTACGTCCCAAAAAGGACATTCCCGTACGATGGAACGGCATCGTCGACTACCTTTAAAGGGAAAGTATGTTCTCCGGGATTCAGTTTAATTTTGTTGTAGATACATTTTTAATAAGGAGGAGGTATGTAAAACCAACGCTCTTTGTGACTCGTGTCATTTAAATAACTCAACCCAAAGCATGATGTGTTTACTAAATCTTATAATATAATACATTTCATTAAAATGTTTTTTACTTTATCTCACATAATAACAATAACCGCGTGTTTAAAATTACAGTAATCCAGGAAAATTAAATACTTTCCCTTCTAAAAGTAGTTGAAAGTTCAGTTTAGTTGTGTGGGAATGGACGTATGGGTGGTCAGGCAGGTAAAAGAAACACCTTTTGGGACCTTTGTAATTTAAATAACTTGACCCAAAACATGATGTTTTTTACTAAATCGTATTAATATGTTATAAAAAATATATTTTTGTAACTTTATCTCACAAAACAACAACAAACACGTGTTTAAAATGACTGTAATCTGGTAAAAAAAATACTTTTCCCTCTAAAAATAATTGAAAGTGAAGTTTAGTTGTACGGGAATGTAATGTAGTACAGGGTACAGTGGTAGTTGGAGCTGAACGCTAACACAAGCTAAGTATGTAGCCTGTTGACATGCTAACTTTCGGCTAAGTAACACTGATCGTCATTAGTTTTGCAAATATTAAAGTACAAAAACCAAAGTGTTGCACAAATTCTGAATTTGCCACGACGACGGCGCCGCAGTGAGATCCTGGAGACGTCCGAGGGCCGGTCAGGCGGTCAAAGCCATTAGGCCTCATCCTCCGAGGACCGTGACGTTTTTTTTTGAGCTCAATCCATCACGTAGTTGAAGAGATATTTCGGTCCGGACTTGTTTTCACCCCCCGCCCCCCCCGCCGAGCTGAGAACACCGCTCTGTGAGCCAGGCACCCACGGAGGATGTTCTCAAGTGGAGGAACCTAATCTCTCCCAGCAGGAATCCAAGCGGCTCTGTAAGTGTATGAATAGAGATAATATCTCTATAATGAGGCCGGTTTGGTACCATCAAAGTCTTCAAAAGGCTCTGAAACCCGACCTCCCTCCTCGCGCGGACAATCCCTCAGTAATAGCTCCCTATTATTAATTGTGTTGCCTCGCCGCTAAACTCTTTGTCTCTCTTCTTCTCCCTCTTGCCGTTGCAGTCGTGCTGTAGCTCACCCGTGACCTCGCGCTTTTTAGGAGCGCCGACGCTCTGCCAGTTGGTAGAGGAAGGGGGGGCGGGGTGGGGTGTTTTTTTTTAGAAATGAAACTGTCTCCACACGACAATCTACTTTCTACTGCGCTGGCGTGCGGACGCTATCTCGCTCGTATCGTTTCGCCGGCAGTAAATCCTCCGATCGTAATTTTTAGCGATTGCGCAATCCCCGCGTTCCCCCCCCACACACACACACATGGGTCTGCTGTGATTGGCCGACAGACATCCGGTTTGAAGGACGGGCCCGGACCACCCTCTACGACGCCCCCCCCCCCCCCCCCCCCCTTTGCACGTCCTCCTCTGTGACCATTGTCTATTGTCAGGGGGCATTACGATAAGTGGCTCGTCTATCTGATGCCGTGGTGCAGAGTTCTGAGGGATCCAGCCCTCCCAGTTCTCCCAGCACGCAGAGATCCAACTGTCTGATAGTGTTTGATGAAGAGGGGGGGAGAGAGAGAGAGACTCTTCAGTGGTGATTTAGCATCCCCACATTGCTAATCTGATGTATCAGCAGAAAGTAACAGAGGGCACACGGACAGGAAGGGGAGGGGGGGGGGGGGAGGTTAGCACTTTGCTGACTCAGCGTTTCTTCACTCTCCCTATAGCGCCGGTTTCGTCCGATCGTTGAGGTCGACGCGGCGCCGCTGACGTAATTCTTTCAAATGGTTCTATTAAGTCTCTCCGTGACGCGTCCGAAGACGTTTTAACGGACTCTCCCGTCGACTCGAGTCGTCGGGAGGCGGGAGGAACCGCTCCGGCGTCTCGTCTTCCCGTAACGGACACACAAAGCGGTGCGATGAGCACGTTGTTCGTGATCAGCGCTCTGGAAGTTTACAGTAGGATGGGGAAAGAAAATAAACATGAAAAAGGAGCTAATGGGCTGAACGTGTCAGCTTGATCCCAGAGGTGTAATTTATAAAAGAACCCCCCCCCACACACACACACACACACACACACACACACACAAAAAAGAAATAAGTTTAAGAGAGTTTTCAAATTCAGCTGCATGTGAATATGACCCCTCAGGTGTCACACATGTGGAGTCTCACGTGGGGAGTTCCTTGAGAAGCAGCTTTTTCCACAGGTCACTAATTCCATGTAAGTGGTGCGCACGCACACGCACACACACACACGCACGCACACACACACACGCACGCACACACACACACACACACACACACGGACACGCACGCACACACACACACGCACGCACACACACACACACACACACACACACAAATACAGGCTTTTACCAACATAAGCATCTCACGGAGAAGTATCTCCATCAAAAAAAAAGAAAGACGCAGTCTCTCTCTCTCCCTCTCTCCCTCTCCCCCACTCTCTCTCTCTCTCCCCCTCCCTCTCTCTCACTCCCTCTCTCTCTCTCTCCCTCCCTCTTTCTCCCTCTCTCTCTCTCTCGCCCTCTCTCTCTCCCCCTCTCTCTCTCTCTCTCCCCCTCCCTCTCTCTCCCTCTCTCTCCCCCTCCCTCTCTCACTCCCTCCCTCTCCCCTCCCCCTCTCCCCTCTCTCTCTCCTCTCTCTCCTCTCTCTCCTCCCTCTCTCTCCCCCTCCCTCTCTCTCTCTCCCCCTCCCTCTCCTCCCTCTCCTCCTCTCTCCCCTCTCTCTCTCCCCCCTCCCCTCTCCTCCTCTCCTCTCTCTCCCTCTCTCCTCCTCTCTCTCCTCCTCTCCTCTCTCTCCCTCCCCTCTCTCCCTCTCTCTCTCCTCTCTCCCTCTCTCTCTCCCCCTCCCTCTCTCTCCCTCCCTCCCCCTCCCTCTCTCACTCCCTCTCTCTCTCTCCATCTCTCTCCCTCTCCCTCTCTTTCTCCCTCTCTCTCTCTCCCTCTCTCCCCCCCCTCTCTCTCTCTCTCTCCCTCCATCTGTTAAACAAATAGGGAGCCCCTACAAAGGTGTGCAAAAGAATCCCCCTGATCAAAGTGTGTGAGAATGGCAGCCTTGTCCCGGCCTGGCCATTATCAGGCCCCATGAATGCCTGTCTTCTCCTCTTTTGTCGGGCCGAGGGCATTGACAGTCACTCACCCGGCAATGACTGTCACACCGGCGCAAAGAGCCGGCCGCCGACAGGGCCCGGCCACATCAAACGAGGCTGTCGAGGGGCCCCCCGCTCGTGAACCGCGGCAACAAACACCTCCTGATCCTCACCTACAGCTCGGCGGCAGACACCCACCGCTGGGCTCCCGGCCCGCCGCCTCCGCTGAGAAAAGATGTACTGCCTGGACCCCCCCCCGCTCCTCCTCCTCCTCCTCCACCACCACCTCCTCCTCCTCCTCCTCCTCCTCCTCCTCCTCCTCCTCCTCCTCCACCCCTCTCTCTCTCTCTACTGTCAAGTAGTGCTTGTGTTAACCTCCAGCCTGCCGGGACACAAAGGGCCGCTAAAGTGTTTAAGAAATGCTTTATGGATGCATGACGGGGGGAGGCCGACGCCGCTGGGGGTCACAACGTGTGTAGAGGGGATGTGAATGAGATACATTCAGTTTTACTTTCAATTTTGGAAGCTGGAGTCACGCTCCGTTTGAACTCAAAAGACAAAGAAGACAGTGCTTTAAAAAAAAAAGACGACGAAGAAGAAGGCTTTAATACGTACTTTGGTAAAGTCAGCATGCGTGTGTATGTGTGTGTGTGTGTGTGTGTGCACACGACCCCGCTTCAGATTACATTACATCTTTAAAAAAAATCATATTTTGTGTAGTTCTAGGGCGGCCATACTTGTTTTTGTTTCTGTAACCGTGTAGTTTTTTTCTGGAAAAAAAAAGTTTTTTTAATAAATAAATAAATGGGAATAAATGCAGCCTTATAAAAGTATTTTTCCTTAATTGTGAAGTCTTGCAGTTCCTTACCGTGCTTCAGTGTCAATTTCTGTGCTTTATCAATAACTATATCAATACATTTATCAATAACGTTATTAATCCTGTTGAAGGTCACAGGGGACACTCTATAGAGACACACACTAAACCTGCAACCGCGGGCCAGTCTCATCACGTCACCTCCGGCGCCGCCCGTTACACGATCGTTTTTACACATCTGCTACTTTTGTAATGCATTCATGTATTTTATTGTATTATATTATAAGGTATGCATATTATTGTGTTTTATTGATAACATCAACTTTTTTGAATTTTCATAACCTGCCATGGGATGAAAAGCTAAGACTGGCACTTGTACATTCAGGTAGAATCTGATGTATTCATTAATGTGCTGTAAATAAATAAATACAAATAAAATACTCAACTTTGCCTGCTGGATATTACATTTTATGTCTAAAGAAGGAGTCTATGTAGAAAGCGTAAGTAAATTCTGTGTGCTGGCTGTTATTCTCTTGTATAACTAACCGGTACACGTGAGCGTGATCATATCTGTTCTGTTCTAGACTAATCTATAAACTATATCAAAGAAAGTTGCATAACCAAAACATCTCTGCGAATGCTATATTCAAAAGAGTGTAAAAGAACGTGTGAATATAAACTGTCGAATTATGACATAAACATGGTGGTTGTATAGGACACTGGTTTCACCTTGGTCTCCTGTTTGACCTCTAGTCCTACTTTGTTTGACTTTGATGAGACTGCCACCTGCAGGCCAAACAGAATTCCCTGTCTATTGCAATCAATTAGTTCATTTTGGCCAAAGAAAAATAAATAATTATTTTTTAAAAGATGAATATACAGTAACAAATAAGTGCAGTTTTGTCTTTAAATATATAGAAAGAGAGTTAATGTAACATAATGTGGATGATAATTAAAACGTGTTTTCTAGTCATTGTTAGCCCTTTAAATATATCTAAGAACATGTCCTCAATCCACAAGATATAAAATAAAAAAGCCCCAAAATAACTTAGCTGTAAACAAGATGCTGGTTGTCTCACAAACATATTTTCATAGAAGCAAACAGGTGGAAGGGAAACTTTTTTCTTGTTGTTGCTTATAACAAAATGTCTAATAGCAGAATTATTATTATTTGTTTTATATAATTTTAAACAATATAAATAACTTTTTTAAATTTAGTATAAGTTGAAAAATTTGACTTGATTTTTTTATCCACGTAATAATTTAAAAACAATATTAACCTGAGCTTTATTATTATTTTATTTATTTATTTTTATATATATATATATATATATATATATAATATTAGTGTGTAACATTAAGCTCTAAATAGCTGTACCGGTAATATTATGACCTCAATAAGCAGTCGCATAAGTGACGAGCCACCAAAACAATTCCCAAACATAACCTCTGCTCGATTTATCTGCGATCCCTTGGCCACGCCTGGCCCCGCGATCATCGCTCCTCTGCGACTAGCTCGGTCTCGTTTAAGATGGCTGCCTAGAGCTCAGAAGTAACGCGGTTATTACATGTCGACATGTCCCTCCTCAGAGTTTGCGCCTTTGCAAAACGTCTGAGTCGACGCAGTCTATTTGAGAAGTGTGCCGCGCGCGCGTCCCTGGCGGACCGCTGTCAGCTGCGCGCGTCCACGAGAATCGGCGCGGTGAGGCGAATATCAGGTGAGCCGAAGGAGACTCCTGTGTGTCCTGTGGACGAGTCTCCCCCCTCCCCCCCCCTCCTCCGGGGGTCCGAGGACTCTTGTGTTGGCTATTGAAAGTGCTCGCTTTTGGAATATCACGTACCTATTGCTATGTCACGTGTTCGAGTCCAGCCGCAGGATGCACGTGACAGTTAACGGTTCCCGCTTTGCATTCGGTCCTTGACGTACAGGTGTTCTGGTTTAACCCGCGGCCGTGTGAACTGGGGACTTTCGGCCGTACGCGTCTGTTGTTGTCGTAAAAACCTGGCAGCTGTTGAGAACAGCAAGAGAACACATACAGGGTTCGTACGCTCATGGAACACCTGGAAAAGTCAGGGCATTTTAAAATGGTAATTTCCAGGCCTGGAAAAGTCATGGAACAAACTTAAATCATCAAAGTTTTGGAAAATTCGTGGAAATTTGTTAAAATCACATGTTCATTTACGCCGAGTTTGAAATAATTCATATAATTTTTAAAGAAAGACGATCAAAATATAAGCCAGCGATATCTCTCAATATGCAACATTTTCTACAGTTTTCATGTTTGTACTGAAATTTCCGTTTGATCATTTTGGTTTAAAGTCATGGAAAAGTCCTGGAAGCCCACTGGTCAACATGTGTAAGAACCCTGCACGTAGCTGCCCTCTGAATGCCTTATTGTTTAATCCTACAATTCAATGTCAAACCTACCAAAACATACTGGACTAGACGTCGGAGAGTCTTTTAAGAGAAAGCGTCCACATGTTGTTTATGGGTTGAAACAGGTTAGTTAATTGCACTTCCTTTTTAAAATAAAAAAAAAACACATAATCAACGCATTTGGAGCCTGTTTGGTGCAAACGTGTCACATAGAAGAACTCTTCAGTACAATAAATGTATATACAGCGGCCGTTATATACACGCATTTAATGTTCAATTTACAGGATTCACAGTCATATCGTTGGGTGGAAAAACAGTTTAAAGTCGTAGATCTTACCTCTACGCCACAATCAACTAAATTGGCTGTGTTTATACAATTAAATAACGTACGATAAAGTCGGCAGAGGGCGACCTGATCAATTTGTGACCACCCTGCCCACTACCATGGAGCTGTTGAAACAATCTCATTGTTTAGAAAGAAGAGGCACGTGTATTTATTATTAATTGTGTGTGTGTGTGTTTTTCTTTTTTCCAGAGACATGCCTGCAGCTTCAAAGAATAAATACTTCATTTGTCCCCAAGAGAGGCGATATAAAAAAACGTGGCCTGGAGCAGTCCCAGTTGTTAAACGGTATGTTAGGTCATGGCGGGTCTCAAGCCCCCTGATAGTAACTTAAGTTATCAATTATTACCATTTCATACGGAATACCTGTATACTTAGTTTGCTCATATTAAATTTGCCTTTTCTCTCTCTCTCTCTCTCTCTCTCTCTCTCTCTCCCTCAGTGCTTGAGGCCAGGATCCAGCAACTCCAAACTGACGTCGTTTTAGATGTCCATCACGCAAAGGGACCATTTCTCAAAGCCCCCCAACCGGGACGAGGGGCGTTGTCTGGCCAGGGTCCCAGAGGCGCCCCGAAGGACCAAACTGACTTTCCTAAATCCGGAAAGACTCTTAACGTGGCGTCTAAATCTCAGCCCAGCCGCTGGATGCAAAAACTAACTCTGGAGAAGACAAACAAACTCAGTAAACAGCAGCGCCTCCATCAGAAAGTACAGAAGAACAGCAAGGAGAAACCTAGAGGCAGATCTAAAGGGGGCGAGAGCATCTCGGCGCTCCCGGGTCCCGTGATCAAGAACATGAAATTATCCGACGAAATTCGGGCCTCGGTTACTTTGAGAGATGCGGCGCCGGCGGCGGGGAACGCGACGCATTCAGGATCTACAGGGAAACAGAAGGGATCTAAAAAAACGGGCGGCGTTAAAAAAAGCCGGGAGCAGCCCGTCATCGACGCCCTGACCATGGCCGAGGAGCAGGCCATGATGGAGGATCTGGAGAGGAGGCTCCCTCTACAGGTGAGCCAGTCGACGTCGTCCGGTAACCTGCAGCGCCGCCAGGAGGACACGGAGGGCGCCGTGTCCGGCGACATCCGGCTGAGCATCCGCTCCTACCTGGAGGCGTGCGTGTTCGCCCAGGACGTGGAGCGGGCGCAGCGCTTCCTGCTCAGCCAGCACCGGGTGATGAGTCGACGGAGACACCTGAACACGGGCGTCTACAACATCATGATGAGGATGTGGGCCAAGAAGGTGAGGTCAACCACCACAACCACGGCAGGCACGACGGTTACCGTCGGTTACGTTCTGATCGCCGTGTATTTGTGTGCGTGCGTGTTATTCGCATAAGTCAAAAAGTATTAAACCGAATCGCATGACATTTGGTGGGATGATTGGTAATTATCCGTGGACCCTTTGATTCGATTTTGGGATCGACCGGGTCAAAGGTCAAGGTCATGAAAAGGTCCAAATCTTCTTTGAATCACATGGAATCTGGTGGGATGATTGGTTATTATCCGGGAACCATTTGATTAGATTTTGGGATCAACTGGGTCAAGGTCATGAAAAGGTACAAATCTTATTTTTACCATTGCGCATGCCAATTATTATCCAATTTGCATGCAACTAATGACAAAATGTTCATAATTCAATGCCCAATATTGTGATACGTGAAGGTATGCGCTCTACCGAGTCATCGTTCTAGTTTCAGATGGATTGGAACCAGCTACGCCTAAAATATGACAAATGTGTGGTGTTTTAGCCGTCAGGAACCCTCTAATTCATGAAGCTGAAGTTCAGTAACCTAGTACATCTTACATGTTCACGGTTTATAACTCATGGAGAACTTCCTCAGGATACTTACTTGTGGATGAGGTAATGTGAAAGTGTTCCTCAGGCTCTCTGATAGTGCTCATTCTCTCCGTTGTATATGACTCTCTTGTTTTTATTATATGTTGTATGTCTGAAACTTTGCTACTGCTGTCTCGGCTAGGACACTCTTGTAAAGGAGATCCAGGTTAAATAAATAGAAAGAAAGAAATACCAATAAAATGCATCCCTCTCTCTCTCTCTCTCTCTGGTTGCAGGGCAATTTGAGTCAGATTGGCCGCTTATTTATTCTGATGGAAGAGGCGAGTCTGAAACCAAACGTGGGATCCTACTGCACTGCCCTGGAGTGTATGGGCCGCAATCCCAGCTGCTCCCCCAATGTCATCATAAGGTATCTAAACAGACACACACACACACACACACACACACACACACAAGACACCCATGAGCAAGACTCACGATAAGCTATGTTTGTAATTACAAGCGTTTACATTTACAGGAGAGCCGCTGTAATACAGAGACTCACCAGCAGGGGGCATGCTGTGCTCATGTTTTACACATCCTTTTGGAGTTCTCCATAAAACCTATCTATTAATGATTGAAGCCATGATTTTAAACTAAGAATATACGTCGTCAGAGAAGAAGCAGCATGTAGCAAATCAACAAACAGTCGCTTATGGTTTTATTATTTTGTGTTGTTGGTTTCTTTGATGGGTTTTGGTTGATTTAGCGAAGAGCTGCGTGACAGAAGGTGGTTTTACAACTTTGCTCACATGGAGATTAAAGAGCAGCTTAGCCTCAAGAGACTGTAGTCGGGCTGGTTAGACTTAAATCAAATATGTTTATTAGGATGTTCCTTTTTTATTTGTGGTGGTTTCTCTTTTGGATTTAACATTTTCTATTATATTGTTTTTCTTCTTCTCGCTGAAGGTCTTGTTTTTAACACTACGTTGCTGATGTGTATCATCTCAACTGGGATGCTCAAAGCTTCCCTTTGCCAATCGAGTCCATTTGTTAAAAGAAGAAGAAAAGAAGCAAGTTGTCGTGTTTATTGATTGTAAATGAAGACGTTTTATAAAGCAAGCTTCACTCCGAGTGCCACACACGGCGTCTGCTCGGTGTCTCCTGTGTTGAGCTGACGGGATCAATCAGAACACTTTGAACCTCATTTGCTGCGCCGTTCCTTCGTCGCTGATATTGTTTCCATGGCAACCCAGCATCTCAGGGATTGCTTCTTAAATTCTTTTGTCGATTTTTTTTTTTTTTTTTTTTTTTGTTCAGGTTTTTTTCTTTTGGGTCGTTTCTCTAACCAATTATCGCAGCTCGACTTGTCTCGGTTGACGCACCGCGTTGAGGAGCTCGGCGTACGCTAATCAAACGGCAGCACGCCGCCGTCACGCAGGTGAAGTTAATCGTTTATTTGTCGCTCGGACAACCGCGGCAAATGTTTGCAATTTATTTTTACATCGAGGACGAACCGCGACAGCTCGTCGCCGTGGTAACGAGGACATCCCGGCAAATCGGCGTTCGATATTATTAATCATGTTTTTATGTCACGACGTGTGCGTCGGACCCACGCCCCAGATTAAGTGCGGAACACTACCTGTGTGTGTGTGTGTGTGTGTGTGTGTGTGTGTGTGTGTGTGTGTGTGTGTGTGTGTGTGTGTGTGTGTGTGTGTGTGTGTGTGTGTGTGTGTGTGTGTGTGTGTGTGTGTGTGTGTGTGTGTGTGTGTGTGTGTGTGTGTGTGTGTGTGTGTGTGTGTGTGTGTGTGTGTGTGTGCTTGTTTGATGGCAGCCAATAGAATCGTCTGGCCCGCTGCCCGGGGGGGCGGGGCTAAACTGAAGTTATCGTCGGGGAAAAACTCCAGGGCTCAGAGGTTTCCTTTCCCCTAATGCGTTTTAAAATACTTGCACCTCGTTGGAAGGATGCACTCACGCTCTCGTTTCCAGAGAACGCCATGATGCAGCGCTTTGGAGCTCCAAAAGCTTTTAACTCTTTGCGTATTGATTTCTGTGTTTTCTCACTGTCAAAAAAAGCCATTATTGGTTCGGTCCTGATATTTATTATTTACTCCGTACATTGTTTTCCCGCTGTGAAAGGTATCGGCGTTATATTGCGAACATGGTGGTTAGTTACCACGGTGTTGGTGATGAGGACAAATCCTTTGAGTTTATAAGTTTGGGTCTTTTCGATGTCGGACCCCTTCATTCAAAGAGTGTTAGAGAGTGTGTAAAAGTTAAGAATCGTGCATCATTAATCTTGCAGGGAAAAAATGAAATATCATAACGCTCTCTCATTATTAGTTGACGATGAGTTGTCTTTCCGATACTTGCCGACTGATTTAAAGCTCTGTTGCTCTCCGCCACACGGCGGTGCTGTTGTGTGTTTGAGGTCCATGTAGTTGAGTTCAGTGGCGCTCCTCGTCACGGCGTTGGGAGACATCGCCCTATGCGGCGCGGTCCAATGGCGGGACGGGGGGCAGCGGGATCCGGTTGGTGCATCGATCGCTGTAAGCCGACGCTTGTATGACATCGTTGTTCTGCAGCGGTGAACCTCGGCCTCAGAGCCTCAGAGCCTCAGAGCCTCAGAGCCTCAGAGCCTCAGAGCCTCAGAGCCTCAGAGCCTCAGAGCCTCAGAGCCTCAGCCTCGGGCCTACCGCCTCTCCTCCAACTATCCTCACCATCGTCACTTCTCTCTGTCTCTCTCTTTCTTATACTTCTTTCTCTGTCTCTCTCTTTGTTTCTCTTTGTCTCTCTCTCACTGTTTAGCTCTGTGTCTGTCTCTCTCTCTCTGTCCTTTCTCTTCTTTCTTACTCTCTGTCACTCCCTGTCTCTCTCTCACTCTGTTTCTCCCTGTTTCTCTCTCTCTCTAACTGTTTCTTTCTGTCTTTCTCTTCTTCCTCTCTCTGTTTCTCTCTCACTCGGTCTCTCTGTCTGCCTCTCTCTCTCTCTCCTTTCTCTTCTTCCTCTCTCTCTGTTTCTCTCTCCCTCTCACTGTCTATCTCATTCTCTCTCTCTCTCACTGTCTATCTCTGTTTCTCCCTCTCTGTCACTCGGTCTCTCTGTCTCTTCTTTCTCTTCCTCCTCTCTCTCCGTTTCTCCCTCTTTCTCTCTCACTGTCTATCTCATTTTCTCTCACTGTCTATCTCATTCTCTCTCTTACACACTCTCTCTCTCTCTCTCATTGTCTATCTCATTCTCTCTCTCACACACTCTCTCTCTCTCCCTGTCTATCTCGTTCTCTCTCTCTCTCACACACACACACACTCTCTCTCTCTCACACACACACTCTCTCTGTCTCCCACTGTCTATCTCATTCTCACTCTCTCTCTCTCTCTCTCTCTCACTGTCTATCTCATTATCTCACTCTCTCTCTCACACACACACACTCTGTCTGTCTCTGTCTCTCTCTCTCTCTCTCTAAGTTTTCCTCTCTTGTAAGTGCCGTGTCCTCCAGAGCTCCCCAGGGTGCAGCAGCAGCAGCAGCAGCAGCAGCAGCCTCAGCCTCCTCCGTCACCGTGCCGACGCCGCCCCACCCGTCCCCCTCGCTGCCGTCTTTGTTCCTCTGGACCACAAACCAGACTAATCCCCTCTTTGCCGGCGGCTCTCTCTCATTACCTCTGACCACAATTGCCCATTGCGTCGCCCGTAAATGTGTCCTCTTTGGCTCACCTCAGAAATATAAAGTCCACTTCATAACCTCCGTTGTATTTATCCGCTCGTGTGCAGAACCCCGCTTCACCTCTGGTGTTATTAAGCCGGTGCAAGTCGCTAAGCCACGGTTTCCACCCGCTGGTAATTAGTTATTTATATCTGACTTTTAGGAAAAGAAGTGCTCTCTGCAGGTCGAACGCATATAATTCAGTCCCCGGAGGTCATTTAGTCGTCGTAGCCAGGGCTCGTACGGTCATGGAAAACGTGGAAAAGTCATGGAATTTTAAAATTTCCAGGCCTGGAAAAGTCATGGAAAAAACGTACATCATAAAAGTTTGGGAAAAGTCATAAAAATTGGTTATGATTATGTTTTCATTTACACCGAGTCTGAAATAATTCATATGTTTGTTTTTTTAAACGCTCAAAATATAAGCCGGCGTACGTTCTCAATACGCAACATGTTCTAAATTGTTCATGTTTATACCGAGATTTCAGTTTGGTCATGGACATGTGGTTTAAAATCATGGAAAAAACATGGAAAAGTCCTGGAAAAGTCCGGGAAATCCACTGGTCAACATGTGTCAGAACCCTGGTAGGAATCCACGGCTCAATGTACAGACCAGGAGAATGTGTCAACGTACACGCTACACAGTTTAATAACAGTATTTACCCAAATTGAAACATATTCCACCTCGAAAGCCCCCGCACTGATCGCACAAGAATAAAGACGCAACCAGGCTGAGCATCTTCAGTCACGGGTCTTCTGAAGGTGACGTATCACGTTAGCAGTTTAAATATAATCCTGTTATTGCACCTCTCATTTGAATTCCCGGGCCCGGTTGCACCCCGGTATTATCTTTATTCTGCAGTCCAGTCATGGAGGCCGCCGAGGAGATTATATTTAAATATATATTTCCACACACCCCCTCCCCCTCCACTGCAAATATTTGAATTGATATTCTGCAACTGTTGATTGGGGGAGGCGAGACACGTTTACCATGGCCCAACAGACAGGGGAGTTTAAAAAAAACAACAATCTGAATTAATCAGCACGTTCTATGATTATCTTACTCTGGCAGGTCAGGAGGTCGCGAGCTCTGAACTCGCGATCAGACTCCGAAAGTCTGATCTATCATCGGTAAATGAAAATCTACGGGGCGACCCGCCTGAACGCTGCCTCTGAATCATAACTTAAAGTATGGAAATGACTTTCTGCAAAAGAGTTGTGCGGAGGTTAGATGTTTCATCGTATTTTAGTTTGTGGGTATGTATATATGTATTTTATGGAGATCTATGCTTTTACAAAACAAGCAGGTATCACATAGCACAATAAGAGACCTCGGGTTGGGACACAGTCCACATGTCACAAACCAACTGGTATTGTCTCTCAAAATCACCACTTTAAATCTTTGTGTTTACCATAGATGTGTTCAGAATTTTCAAAGAAATAAGCATAAAAAGAAATGCTATAAATCCGTCTTTTGGGTTTTACGCAGCGCCCTAATCTTAGGTCTACTAATCGTCTGTGTATGAAAGAGTCTGGAAAAATTAGTCTTTATTACGGTCTATTCTTGTTTTGTTTTGGGGGGAATAACCAGACGACATGTTTTTAAATCCCAAAGAAACTCCAATAGCAGAGTTCATACGGTCATGGAAAACCTGGAGAAATCCTGGAATATAAAAATGGTTATTTACAGTCCTGCAAAATGTTATCCCAAAAGGTTTTGGAAGAGTCGTTGAAATTTGTTATATTACATTTACACAATTTGATGAAAAGGATAAACATTTATATAAATATTTACTCTTTTAATCAAACTATTATCTCTCATTTATGTGTCATTTACTTATTAATACACTGAGATTTCACATAATGTTTGTTTATGAAAATTTGGTTTAAAGTCCTGGAAACCTATTGGTCAGCATGTGTATGAACCCTTCAATAGGGTGGGTTTTAAAAAGCGGGCTATCTCAGAACCTGGAAAAAATAATAATGTAAAAAAAAAAATACATGGATGTGCTCAAGGGCCAACAAGCACCAGGTACACCAACTGTGTGTCCCTCTGTGTGTGTGTGTGTGTGTGTGTGCAGGTGCCTGAGCCGGATGGAAAAGGATGGCGTGTCTGTGGACGACGTGTTCAGCCGGTGTGTGTTCCGGCAGGACGAGCGGGACATGGTGCTGAAGGCCGTTCACGTCGTCCAGCCCGAGTACCGGCCGCGCCTCGACCCGGGCGCTACGGCGTCCTCCTCGTCGCTGGTCCACGACTTCTACACTCAGGTAACGCACGAGGGCTTTGAGGCGGTGCACCGATGTGTCATTAGCTGAATTCAAGCCACCGGCAGCCTCTTTTCTCAATTGTGACTTTTGACTCCGAGCGATGAACTCCACATGAACTCATTATTTTTTTCCAGAGTTTGATCAGATACGGTTATTTTTAAATATTAACTTTTTTCTCACTGTCTTTTAAATGGGCAGAAGTCTAGAAGGCTTGTATTTCTGAGGCTGTATAATATGACCAGGACCCCCATTGTAAAAGCGATTTAGCTAACGGGATTACGCTAAATTAATAAAGATTTAATAATTAAATAGAGTTCAGCAATATGTGTTTTCTTATCCAGATCAATCAAAAAAAATATAATTAATTATTAGTTAAAATAATATTTTCAATATTTCTTTCCTCAAAATTGGATTTAGTCTCTTCTGCTCATTTAGTCATAAATGATGAATATTGAAGGTATTTGGTCTTAATTGGTATGTATATATATTTAAGTATTATCAGTGTAAATTGGAAGAGAAAATGTGAGTCGTATGAATAAATGGCATAGAAACGTCCATGGGCCCGGCAGTAATCCCTGGGGTTCTCCAAAGTTAAGTTAAAGTGACGCATTCTGAGATTCAAGAGTTTTAGCATCCATCATTATTTTTAAAAATAAGCACAGAAATGATTGAATCTCTCCAGTCATCGTAACCAGTACCATGCACACCATGGTGTCGGCTGCCGGTCCTCGTGCTTCAATCCGACAGTAAATTTGGCGGATGTCATCGCGACCGCTTCATGCTAATCTTCGGACGGCAGACGTTCGCTGTAATCGGCGTATTTCGTACCCCAGTTTGTGTTACTTTAAAAAGACACGATGTATATGCCGTGACATTTATATTTCATATGAAATGGACATTCACTCAAAAAGCATTACGGCCAAGACTTGACTGTATTTCAGAAACTGCGCGGCGGTTTACGTTAAGGAGCGCTACTTTATGACTATTAATACATATCAAGTAATTTCTCTAAGGCTGAGTCTTGTATCTATTGAGTGGCAAAGCCGCGGAGAGAAAGCTGTCAAGGCTCCAGCGTAACTACGAACCATTTGATTGTCACCCCTTCACAGCCAGACAGGCTCTGTCCTATTTATAGTGAGCCAACTCTGCTTTTTCTTTCTTTTTAATGGGCCCTCCATTTCTTTGCCTTTTTTTTTTTATTTAATCACATTTTCTTCTTCCATTGATGATTCTCACACGATTTTCACCATTAACAGCTTTGTTTTCAATGCTTTATGTATTTTTAGCCTCGAGCCAGAATCCACTTTTTTCTTCTTCGTCGCGCGTGTGTGTGTGTGTGTCAGCAGGTCATGTATTTATGTCTTTGGAGTGTGTGTGAAGCCGTACGCCGCGCGGTGAAATGTGACGCAGGTCGAATGTGACTGCTCCATTCCTTTCCCTCCGATTGCATTCGGGAGGCTGGTTATCTGACTGAGACTGTGACTTTCTGGCAGGTCGGTTTTAATGACTGAAAGGCTGTCCAAATAACTGGTCCACCAGATAGCAGAGCAGCAGACCGGATGGCCTCCAGAGGATTTTTTCTTTTAAATCGCTGCTACCAGCACACACACACTCACACACTCACACACACGCGCACACACAATCTAATTAGATTAGTGTTTGTTGTTGTGAAATGGAATTTTGATTAAGCTGATGCTCGTACAAAATGCAGTTTGATCTAGTTTCAACCGGTCGTCAGAGATCGTTCGGTACGCCGTCGTTTCATCGTCACGTTCATCTGGAAACTGGCCCCAATGCATTGTGGGTTGGAGACGGTGGGGGTGAGGAAACACATTTTTTTTCAGTCTGTTCGGCTTTCCTTGAACACACTTCCAGCAAAGTCGGTCAAGCTTTTGTGCTTTTCTTTCTTTGGATCCCAGAAGCTTCGGAAGTTTGCACTTTCAAAACTGCCGAGTCAGCACATTTCCTCCTGATTTACTGTCTGATGTTGTTCTTTCTGTCTTTATGTACTGGGTCCACGCTTGCCCACAGCTTTCGATGTGTACAGATAACAATCTGACTGCCGCTGTAAACGACAACAACGACACAATGTTCTTTTAAAGCACGTTTGACTTCTTTTAGCAAAAACTATTTCATGTTTCAGTCCTGACGGGTCCCTTAAAGGTCCAGTGTGCATGAATTAGGAGAATAGAGAATAGAGAATAGAATAGAAATATACTTTATTAATCCCCAAGGGGAAATTTGTCGACACAGTAGCACCAATAAACTAAACACATGAGAATAAAATATAAATATAAGAAAGAAAGAAATAGTGACTGTGCATAAAGTATACAAAGTGAAATATAAAATACAAAACAAAAAAAATAATATATATATATATATATATATATATATATTATATATATATACATACAAATACAGCAGTGTAAAAATAAAATAAAATATAGGAGGGAACTATTTTCAGAAATGGACTAATATTTTTATTTTTTTCATGTAAAATCACTGGAAACTAATAATCGTTGTTTTCCATTAGACATATTTACATAGTCCTATCATAAACACTTGACCTTTGGTGCTATACGGATGAGACGATCAGCATTTCTCAGGTTCCTTACTGTTGTGTGTTTGCGTTGTGTGTTTTAGAGGTCGGACCACCACTACCCCAAACTGGACTTCACCCAGGAGGAGCTCCAGGAGCGTTTCAAGCTGCAGCTCGCCATGGAACAGGCCTGCACCGCCACCATCGACTCGGTGGAGGCGGCCAAGCCCGTGACTAAACACATGGCGAGAATGGTAAACAAGCCCGCCTGTCGCCTCTCCTCATCTTCATCACACACTCAATACACCGGATTCTGAGAACGTGGACGAACACATGGCGAGACTGGTAAACAAACCCGCCTGTTGCCTCTCCTCATCTTCATCACTCTAGATCAATACACTAGATTCTTAGAAATGTGGATTTATTGTGTTGTGATGCTGAGAATCCACAAACCCTTCAATCAATGATGTGTTATGTTAATAATGGGTGGGTTGGTCTGAAAAAAATATATTGTTAGGCTAGTTGAAATAATTTGCACAATATATCCACAAGAATTCTGTTGCTTATGCAATGTTTAAAAAAATAAATAGACAAAGAAAAAATGTCCCATAAACCTTGTGGTTTCCTGTTTTGATAAAACATGGCTCCATCGTGCTGTAATGTCTCTTTTAATCTGCGAACAATCCTCCATAATCCAACATTCTGGCTCACAATACAAACAACAGAGGGTGTGTTGATCTTGGCGGTGGTCTCGTCTGTTTGAAAAGATCATCCCAGTATAGCGCCGACGACGTACCGATGCTGTATTGACATTTGTTTATCCCTTTTGTGTCCTCCTTTTCTCTTGATATCAAGTTTTTAAATAACATGCATTCAGGTGGGAGACAGTAAGAAACGTATTACTGCGCCGTGCCGTTTTTTTTTTCTCCATCTCTGGCATTTACAGTCCAGATCGGCTCGTCTGCCACGTGGAAATCGAGCCGGCTGAGAGTCCCCGATGGTCAGGAAGCACTGAACAGACACGCAGAATAATAATGTATTGTAATGGAAACCTCTGGAGAGAACACCGGGTCACCGTGCCACCAGGCTGAAGAGTGTACACACACACACACACACACACACACAGTCGTGCACCGAACATGCGTAGAGCCACAATACTGTATGCACACATGAGCGAAACGACTGCTTTCATCGTCTCATTTTGCATTGTTCATTCGATTGTTTCACGTCAATCCGGAAAATCAAGAAGCTTAAAATGTGATTAAAGTGCACCGAAGATAATGATGCCGAGGAGAGTGCTTCCTGTGGCTTCTCCTACTTTTTAAATCGAACCACATCGAGATATGTATCGGGACGATACGAGAGCGCAGAACAATGTGGGTTTGGATGTCTAATGTAAAAGGAAAATGTTAAATAAATAAAAGCCTGTCAAAAGATACATTTGATGGGACAATTTACTTGGTAGGATCTCTTGAAATGAGATATACGGCTTTTCATTAGAGACTCAGATGCCAGTCTTTAGCCACATCCGCTGTGTATCAATAAGATACAGATAGCAGGCGATTAGCTTAGCATAAGATAAGATATTAATTTATTAGTCCCACAGTGGGGACATTTCAGGATCACAGCAGTGGGTGTACATAGAGTATTAATACAAATAAAAGATACAAATAAAAACAGTACTAAATACTAAAATACAGATAGCAACTTGAAGCAGGGGGAAACATCCAAAAACCACGACGCATTGGCTTGAAATGTAATTTGTTGTGCGGGTTAAATGAACCAGTAATAACATGTTAATTACCGAGCTGGTTGGAATTTTTATTTTTTTATTTTATTTTATTTTTTTTATTTTTTTTCCCCCCGAGGGCCTAATCAGAAATGCTATTTACGTTTTTTTTTGTTGTGCTAAGCTAACTGGCTCTCGCTTCATCCGAGTAGCATCGATCTTCTCAAGGTACAAACAACTTTTAACTTCAATGTTACGAGGATGCATGACATCATTGATGAATCGAGTAAAGGGCCCGAAGAAGGGTTTCCTGTATCGGTTCTGGTCCGGTGGCCCGGCAGTCTTCCTCTCAGAAGGATTGTTCGTCTTTTTTGAGGGTTTCCTGCTGGCCGCCGCTGTCCTGAGATCAGTTGTGTTGTCCTTCCAGAGGGAGCTGCTGGTGGATCAGCGGGCACAGTGGCAGAAGATCCTCCTCCAGGCCCTGAGGGAGAGTAAGAAGATCCTGGCGAACACCAACAGCAGGGACTACCGGCTTAACCTTTATCCCTACCTCTGTGTGCTGGGGGATATAGAGTACGTCGACATCATGATACAGGTAATACAACCCGGCCTCGACAAAGACTTTGGAGTGTTTGAGTCGCAGAGATGTGACGGACGACGGCTTAACCGTACTCCAATGTCACAGAAAAGATGTGTGGTGATGTCAGCGCTGCTCCCTTCTCTTTTCTTTTCTTTTTTTTCTTGTATTCAATTTGACGGAACCCATCTGGAAGAACCACAAAACACAACTCGAGTGTGTGACGGTGACGACAGCTGCGTGTTTGCCAGCAGAAAGATAGCGCCGCTTTGATCAGATAGCGCCGCTGCCAACATCAACACATGCACGGCGGGTTTTTTTTAACTATAAAAAGAACGTTTCTTTTCTTTTTTTCGATTTCCCCCTCCGGGTTGCTTTTTCATTAAAAACCGAATGGCGTCGGCTTTTGTCGTCTTCGCGTTTGACGCTTTTGAACCGTGTCCCGCTCTCCAGAGCGTCGCCAACCTGCCTCCCAGCGGGGAGTCGCTGAAGATTCTGGCCCGAGAGCTCGGCAACCGGGTCTACACCAAGTACTCCGTGCTGCAGAAGCACCGGAACCAGATGGTGGACAAGTTGGGCAACATCTACAACGCGTACACGGACCTGCTGGCCAAAGACACAAAGGTAGATGGACCCTCTCGATCCACACGTCTTTATCTGTACTGAACTACTAGGTTATTATTATAGTTCAAGATTTATTTATTTATAGTTTAAGCGTCTTTGAGTACCTTGAAAAGCGAATAATAAATAAATCGTATTTATTATTATTATTATTATTATTATTATTATGCGTGCACTTTGGTGCATCCTGGTAGAGGCAAACCTTTTTTATTTCCTTTTTTTGGGGGGCTGCACAATAATCTCTTAATCACGATTTTGGCTTCCCGCACTTAAATTGATCAGGATTTTAATGCACATTTAATAATTGATATGGTAATTTCAAATTACATTTTTCAGCTGCAGTCCAGAGCAGAGGAATAGTATTTTGGGTGAAAAGCTTTCCTTTTGCTTTGAGGAGCCAGTCAGGCGGCAACGCCTGGGTCAAAAAAAGAAGTCTTAAACTCGTATTATCTCAAATGTCCACCAGGGGGCGACTCTGTTTTTTACACTCCGAGTTATTCCAGAAGTTAGTTAACGATCTACTTCTTTTTTTATTTAAGGAGCAAGTAATGCTTTTCTTCCTCTTGGATCCTCTCGTTCCTGAAGGCTCTCCCTAGCTGTGTTTTCTTGTTTTTGGCTGAAATATTGATGCATCAAGGCTTAAACAGTATTCACCGTATTTTTCTTGAAACATAAAAGCAATCTTTTGATTTAAACACAAAATAAGTGCCTTTTTGACACTTTTAGGCCTGAATATTATTTAATAAACCTGATCTTGGATCTTCTCACACGTGCCTTCCAAACTCCGAAACTAACTGAACAACAAGCCCCTCCCCTTCTCCTCCCTCTAGGAGTTGGTCGTCCTGCCCAGCGAGCATTGGCGTCAGCTGGAGACGGAGCAGAGCTCGGGGCCCTCGCTGCACGGAGGAGAGACCCACTGGCCGTTCATCGTGTCCCTGGAGCTGGGCACCTTCATGGTGGAGCTGATGGTCAAGAATCTCAAGATCAACAGCGACATCCTGAACTCTGCTTTGGAGAGGAAGCGCATCCCCATCCTGTACCACATGTACACCTTCCGCAGCACGAGACAGGTATATTGGACGTCTTTTTTTTCCCCCCTTGAGCGCTCGCGAGGGATTTCAAAGGAGTTGGCGACCTCCGGAGTCGGAAGCGATTGTGCTCCCGCCAAAAAGACGGGGCTTTGACGACCTGGTCACGGGATTACTGAGCACTAAACCGGTGCTGGGATTCATGTGGAAGAATTGTGAATGACAGGGTTCGTACGGTCATGGAAAACCTGGAAAAGTCATGGAATTTTTAAATGGTCATTTCCAGGCCTGGAAAAGTCATGGAAAAAACTCAAATCACAAAAGTTTTGGAAAAGTCATGGAAATGTGTTGTAATCACATGTTCATTTACACAGTCTGAAATAATTCATATGTTTTTTTTAAAGAAAGATGCTCAAAATATCAGCCGGCGTACGCTCTCAATACGCAACATGTTCTAAATTGTTCATGTTATTAACGAGATTTCAGTTTGGTCGTGGACATTTGGTTTAAAGTCATGGAAAAGTTATGAAAAGTCCTGGAAATCCACTGGTCAAAATATGTAAGAACCCTGCAATGATCTCCTGAATCCTGAGAGAAATACTCACAGGAGCAAATACGACTGTTTATTATGAGAAACCCTGCGTCAGTTAAATCAAACAATTATATTCAAATTACACACAATTAGTCCGATTTTTAGCTTAACCTCAGAAGTGGAGCCGGAACCCCCCAGTGGAGCGATACCTGAAAACACTCAACCTTCACTCGAAATCCGATCCACCTGTGAAGCTCCAAAGAGTGTGAATCCTAAATCCCCCCACACACACACACACACACACACACACACACACACACACACACACACACACACACACACACACACACACGCTCTGTGTGCATTGGCAGGGGGAACAGTCGAGCAAGAGGAATGGGCTCTGGGCTAATCCCTTTTTTAGTGTCCCCTTAATTGGCTCGGCGATTTACCGTGTCACGGGGGAGAGAGGGAGAGGCGGACTTTTTGGACTTGATGCCCTTTGACACTTTTGCAGAATTTAGTTATTTCTCCGTATTCTGCCCCCTCCCCTCTGTTCTCTCTTTGGAGGTTAGCCCATCAGGGGAGCATCCTAATGATTCTGCAGCGCAGCGGGACCGTCTGACTCATGCCGGCAACGCCGAGGTGTTTCATTTCTTTTCTGTCAGGTTCCCGTATTCATGCTTCCGACGATCTCCTCGTCCAGTTCTTTGCGTCGAACGTACGAGTTAAACCCGCGACGTGGTATTGACGTCGCGTCGAAAACGCGGCCTGGTTTTACACGCCGTAAAAGGTTTTATATCAAATAAAGACAAAGAGAGAAATTCCCTTTTTAAGATTATCTGCAATGTGGAAGCTCACGTTTTTAGTGTGAATGAAATAGTAGTTTAATAAAATGAGAATGGGACCGTTCAGTTTAGCTATGAGAGACTCAAATAGTTCGGGTGTCTTTCAATTCATATTTTTTCATTCATTTAGTCCAAATATTTAGACTGGAATTTTAAATATTTGTTGCTGCATTAATTTTCTAATGAACTTTTCTGATTTTTTATTTAATTTACTACGTTGCTGGTGTTTGATTTATTACTTTAATAAAAAATAAAAAAATCCAAATAAATTAATATTGCTGAATTTTGTTTGTTACGTTTTAGTTTGGCAGAGTTTAAGGAAAGCCATTATTTAAGTGGAGCCACATCAAAGAATGATCCCGGTCCCTTGCACACAGTGAGCCGCGCGGCTCATTAATTAAACACTGCTTTTGGATCGGTACTCGCCGTTGGCCGAAACCCAAAGCCCCGGTATCGGTATCGGGACTGAGCAGCTTTGATTGGTGCATCCCTATTTCTGGAGCGCGCAGTCCTTCAGTGGCTGTCGGCTATCTGACATGAACTGGCGACCAGCGAGTGATGAGTGATGTCACTGGTAACTTGTGTTTCTCCTGAGTTTATTCTTTGTAGTCAGTTATAATTTCAACTTCTCTAAATCATATTTTTCTTCTCCCTTCGCTCATTTCAGCTGCTAATCGTATTGCCTTTGATGTTTCGCCCTGCAGATCGGCTTCATCAAGCCCCACCCCATCCTGACCCAGATGCAGCAGGACGCCATGGAGACCGAGCTGACCTTCGACTCCTACGTGATCCCGATGCTGTGCCCCCCCGTGCCCTGGACGTCCGTCAAGTCCGGAGCCTACCTGCTGACGCCCACCAAGCTGATGCGCACGGTGGAAGGCGCCACGCAGCACGAGGAGCTGCTGGAGAACAGCCAGCACCTCCTGCCGGTCCTGGACTCGCTCAACCAGCTGGGCAACTGCGCCTGGAGCATCAACAAACCCCTGCTGGACATCATCATCTCCATCTTCAACGACAAGGGCAGCGATAAGCTCGACATCCCTCCGCCGCTGTCGGAGGTGCCCAAAATACCGCACTTCAACCCCAACGACCCGGCGTTCACGGCCTCGGAGAACGCCCACATGAAGCGGGAGGTGATCAACGTGCGGAAGAAGTGCAGCGAGATGCACAGCCTCCGCATGGACTCCCTGTACAAGCTCTCCATCGCCAACCACATGCGGGACCAGATCTTCTGGTTCCCCCACAACATGGACTTCCGGGGGCGGACCTACCCGTGTCCGCCGTACTTCAACCACCTGGGGAGCGACGTCACGCGGGCCCTCCTCCTGTTCGCCGAGGGCAAGCCGCTCGGGCCGAAGGGCCTGGACTGGCTGAAGATCCACCTGGTCAACCTGACGGGGCTGAAGAAGAAGAGCTCTCTGGCGGGGCGGCTGCAGTACGCCAACAAGATCTTGAAGGACGTCTTGGACTCGGCGGACGACCCTCTCAATGTGGGTTTGTCTTCTTTGCTCTTTCCGCAGGGTTCGTACGCTCATGGAAAACCTGGAAAAGTCATGGAATTTTAAAATGGTCATTTCCAGGCCTGGAAAAGTCATGGAAAAAAACTTAAATCCTAAAAGTTTTGGAAAAGTCGTGGAAATTTGTTATAATCACGTGTTCATTTACGCCGAGTTTAAAATAATTCATATGTTTTTGAAAGGAAGACACTTAAAATCTAAGCCGGCATACTAATTTTTTCCCGTTGCAAGTGAACGCACCTTAACTGGAAAGTTCGCTGGCCGTAGCAACGGTAGCTCAGGAAGCGGTCGCAATAATGTAATTTGTTTCATTTAAGGTGTATTGTATGCTTTGTAATTCTCACTCTTTGAGTACTACATTTTCAAAAATGTTCACGTATACACCGAGAATTCAGTTTGGTCGTGGAAATTTGGTTTAAAGTCTTGGAAATCCATCGGTCAACATGTGTAAGAACCCTGGTTTATGTTGGCAGTATTAATGTTCCGTGTGTGTGTATGTGTGTGTGTGTGTGTGTGTGTGTGTGTGTGTGTGTGTGTGTGTGTGTGTGTTCAGGGTAAGGCGTGGTGGATGAATGCAGACGAGCCTTGGCAGGCGCTGTCCTGCTGCATGGAGATCGCCAACGCCGTGAGGTCTCCCGATCCGACGCGCTTCATCTCACATTTTCCCGTCCACCAGGTACCATTTCTATTTATTTTTTAACTATCAAACTACCTTTTAACCCACTACCGGTTCCTCCAGAGGGATATCGAGCGGCAGTTTCAACGCAAAGTGGCTTTTCTCGTTACGTTCAAAGTGCTTTCACGCGACACGTCATTCAGGCTTTAAGGCAACGCACCATGCACGTCGTGTGCGTCCTCGCTAACGACATCATCCCATTGATGTTGATTCATTTGCTCTGCAGGAATGAACAAATTAAATGGCTAGATCTTTTTTTATTTTTTATTGAACGGCGTCGAGCACACGGGCCGCACACAGATGTCTCGGCTTGAGCCGGAGCTCGGGGGTCAGGGAGGGAGAGAAGAGCTCAGAGGCTCTGGGGTCGGAGGTCGCGTCTCCATGGAAATGAAATGGAAAAAAAAGGTGGCAGGAATGTGGCCACTGCAAAACTCATCACGTGTTTTTTACCTTCGCATTGAAAAAAAGTATTAAACCGAATCGCATGACGTTTGGTGAGATGATTTGTTATTATCTGAGGACCATTTGATTAGATTTTGGGATTGATCGGGTCAAAGTTCAAGGTCATGAAAAAGGTCAAGAGTCTTCTTTTTGAACACAGTTGAAATAAAATACAAACGGAATGACCTATTACGTTTTAATTCAGCGGGAAAGACCAACTAATTGATCGGCACTTAATTATGCAACACCCCTCGTGACTCCCCCCCCCCCCCCCCCTTTCCTGTACATGGAATTAAACGGATGTGAACCGACAACCTCAAACGAGTGTCTCTCCTCTCCGTCGAGCCGATGCTCGTTATCGCTCTTACTCTGAGTCCTTTGTTTTGTTCACCTGCCACCTCCCTCTCCTCCCAGTTAATGGCAGTCCCTGTAATGCTGTTCTCTCTCTCTCTCTCTCTCTCTCTCTCTCTCTCTCCACCAGGACGGCTCCTGTAATGGCCTCCAGCATTACGCCGCCCTCGGCAGAGATGTCATCGGCGCCACGTCCGTCAACCTCATGCCCTGCGACGTGCCCCAGGATGTGTACAGCGGAGTAGCGCAGCAGGTCAGCACCGCCGGACGCTTCTTATTTATTGTAGTTCTTATTTTTTTTTGGGGGGGGAGGGGGGGGGGGGGGTAGCATTGTTTTTGTCTTTTTTTTATTTTTATTTTTTTTAATTTTAACGTGGACTCTTTGAGCGCAACGTAGCCCAACTAAGATTTTATTTTACTTGCCCGGCCGGCGGCGGCTCTCCTAATAACATTCAGATGACTTGACAGATTAATTAGCTTTGAGAATATAGTTAAAGTTTCTTACTGGAGGTCTTCAATTTAAAAGGTTTCTCTCTCAAGACTCTCATGTCCAAAGGCTTTGAGGCCAGAGGGCAGACAATGCCATGAAATAAACTCTTTTTCAATGTAAGCCAATTGTTATGAACTGACATTTTAGTACAGATATTTAGACCCGTGATAAATAAACCGCGTTGACAATAAGTAACCGTGGCAACGGACGTGTTGACGATATTTCATCTAGAAGTGCTGACGCGATCAATTGTCAGATCGATAATCGATAACCAGGGATCGTACGGTCATGGAAAACCTGGAAAAGTAGTCAAAAATAGTCATTTCCAGGCCTGGATAAGTCATGGAAAAAAATAAAAGTTTGGGGAAAATCATGGAAATGTGTTATAATCACATGTTTATTTACACCGAGTTTGAAATAATTAATATATCTTTTAAAGAAAGACGTTTAAAATATAAGCCGGCGTACTCTTTCGATATGCAACATGTTCTACATTTTATACCGAGATTTCAGTTTGTTCATGGAAATTTGGTTTAAAGTCCTGGAAATCCATTGGTCAACTTGTGTAAGAACCCTGGATAACTGTTGCCTCGTGTATGACGAAGATTTTCTGATTCAGTCTAATAAAGTACAAAAACCTGAATATACATATTTCTTCCTCTCACCCAAAATGCTTTTCATCAATCTTGATCCCCTTTTTAAGTATATCAGAACTCTCTGGAGTGAACTTAAATTAAGTAAACTATGATTCCTACAACAGCTAACTTGAATGGCAAACAGAGGTTTAATGGCCTTCCTGGTGTTGGCTAACTTTGTTGCATAGCAACCGCACAGGGAGGGGTGGATTGATCAGGCAACCGATCAATCGGTGTTTCACAACCTTTTTTTCTCTCCTCTTCTTCCCTGATTATCTGCTTGTGACACGTTTTGAACCCAGTTGTCCTTGGCGTCCGCCTCCAAGCGCTCACCTGTACGTACGCGCCTGCGTTTCAGGTGGAGGAGTTCCGGGCGCGCGACGCGCAGAACGGCATGAAGGTCGCCCAGGTGCTGGAGGGCTTCATCAGCAGGAAGGTGGTGAAGCAGACCGTGATGACGGTCGTGTACGGGGTCACGCGCTTCGGGGGACGCCTCCAGATAGAGAAGCGGCTGAAGGAGATCGACGAGTTCCCCAAGGTGCGGTGGGGGTCGGGGGGGCTTCCCCTTCGCGTGGGGTGTTTAGGGCTGTGGGAGGGGCCTTTCAGCAGGAGCTCCTCTCTGTGGGTCTCCCCTTACAGCTTCCCCTTAGGCCAGGGGGCGGGAACCTACGGCTCTTCCGGTGACGGCATATGGCTCTGACAATTTTGAGTAAAAAAAATATATAGATCTCCTCCCGCCCCCCTGTAATCTTCTCTATCGCGCCAGATTACAGCAGAAGTATTTAGTATTTTATTATTAGTATTAAGTATTTTTAGTATTAAGTATTTTAGTATTTCTTTTGTATTAGTATTTCTTTGGTATTTTATTATTAGTATTAAGTATTTTTTTTTTTTTTATTTAGTATTCTTTTAGTATTTATTTGGTATTTTATTATTAGTATTAAGTATTTTTTTAATTTTTTAATTTAGTATTCTTTTAGTATTAGTATTTAGTATTTTCTTGTATTTAGTTATTTTGTATTTTAGTAGTAGAATTAGTATTTAGTTTTGTGTTTTTTTATTTGTATCTTTTATTTTTATTAATATTCTATGTACATCCACTGCTGTGATCCTTAAATGTCCCCACTGTGGGACTAATAAATGAATATCTTATCTCATCTTATCTTATCTTAAGTAATTTAAGGTCCTTTTCTTAAAGACGTCTTTGTTCTTTTATTAAACTAAACCTCTGTTATTGGTCGTAGCTACATAGCAGCACCAGAAGTCGCATTAAAAGAAAGACATATTTAATTTATCATACGTTAAAAATACTATACGGCTCTCAATTAAATATATTTAGAATAATTTGGCTTTTATGGCTCTCCCAGTCAAACAGGTCCCTGACCCCTGCCTCAGGCGTTACACTCTCAAAAATGACTCTTCCCCGGATTTTATCGCTCCATTGTCTCCGGCATGTTATCGGAAAATGGGCAGCGACTGCGTGGAAAGTGTATGTGTGTGTGTGTGTGTGTGTGTGTGTGTGTGCCCCCCCCCCCCCCCTAAAAGGATTCCCGTCGCGCTGACCTTGCCGTTCAGGATCCCACCTGCCCCGTCTCCCGAAGCTTTTACAGTTTCTGTTAGTCGAGCTAATTTATGTATCGTGTTATTGCGGTGAAATGAGATCTGGCCGGCGGCGTAATGCAACAACAGATATATTTGATATCCTGTGCACAGTCATTATGGATCTATTTTTAGTTCGGAACCGCTGCTCGTAAACGGATCCGCCCGTTCTGTCAAATGACAACGTGGAGGAAGAGGGGGGGGCATTTCATCTTCATCTTCTTCCAGCTCTGTAGTCTTTATTATCTGTCACATGGCGATGTACTTCCTGACTATAGTCTGAGTTAATCTGGTGTAGATGGGAGCGGCATCGGTGGATATGCCGGCTCGCAGCCGGAGGATTGGGCGAAACGACTTCTGCATAATCTCCCTAATTGTTTTAAAAGGGGGGATTGAGAGGGGGGTGTAATTGTGAGGGATTACAAGGGGAGGAGGGGGGGGGGGGGGGATGAGGCAGCTCCCACAGAGAGGAGATCATATCACTGTGGTGATGTGAGAAATGTACTCAACTTTTATCACTGATGTTAGCATTTTACATTATATTTAGTTTGTTTTATTGAGAAATAAATGTGTGTGTGGGTGTGTGTGTGTGTGTGTGATAACATAAAATACACAAGCCTGATCTTGTGTTGCATTTCCAGGACCACGTGTGGGAAGCGTCTCAATACCTGGTGCGCATGGTGTTCAGTGGCCTCAAGGAGATGTTCACGGGGACCAGAGAGATCCAGGTGGGTTCAATGACATCACCACAAATCACCACAGGTATCACATGACTCTTCTTTAACTCTCGATTTAGACTAACACCCTTTAATGTCTCTGTAAGATGTAATTTGGAGACTTAAAATTGCACAATACTTCACCCCTTTTAAAACGGGTCCAACGTGTTCTAAATTATAGTATATTGGTGAAAACTCATGGATTTTACTGAAGGAGTTGTTTATGCTGAAAGAACATTTCTATTTATTAAGGAATTATTCCTTTTTAGTCTGTTTTTTCGTATTTCTATGGCTCTCATGGTTCTCATTCATTGAGATGTAAACCTGACAAGTGAAACACGCAAAATTGTTAAGAATAAATTAATAAAAAAGTCTCTACAAACTCACAGTTCAACATATATCAATATATACATATACTCCTTTTAATAACGGAACATAATCAATAATTTACCTCCAATTACAACAAATATTTCCTAGTGAAGAGCTGGAGAACAACAGTGACTCCAGTCTGCTGACCTACTGCGGACCGGATGCTACTTTATTTGTATTGACGACTTCTTTACTTCACTATTACCGTGGCAACGACACCCATTCATCACATGGACTCCATTTGGGAGGTGTGTGTGTGTGTGTGTGTGTGTGTGTGTGTGTGATCTCCACAGGCAGAGAGGAGTCTGGCAGCAAATAAAAACGCCACCCAGTGTGTCCTCTGGGCAATGTGTCGGCTCGGCCCAGTCTGAGATGAAGAATCCCCTTACCCATCATGCCTTGGTGCCAACCTGATGTGTGTGTGAGAGAGAGTGAGAGAAAGAGTGTGCACCTGCTGCTTTTAAATAGGTCACATCCTCCTGTGTTTCCCAGCAGGGGGCGGGAGGGAGAGAGGGAGGGAGGGAGAATATTCCCGTTCCTGTCATCCCTGACCTCTCCAAGGCTCTCTGCATATTTCCCATTAATCAGCGACTCGTTCCCCTCAAACGGCGTTTTTTTCTGTCCGTCCGCCTCTTTTCAATCGACTTATCTCTCCGGCATCCTCGCCTCCGCGCGCTCTCCTTCCCGTCATCGCACGTGGGACTTTTCGGGAGGAGAGGTGGCGATGACTGCAGCTGCTTCGGGGCCGGAGCGCTACCTCAACTTGTTAGGACACATATAACTTCCCAACAGCTCTCGGAGCGCCTGCATGTGTGAGGACTGAGGAGGCACTTTGTGGGGCAGTAATAGAGGGGGGGGCTCTATTCCTGGAGATAGACATAGGCGTCGTTTCTTTTAGTTTCTTTATTTAAAGTCGAGCGACAACGACAACAACAAAAACAAAAACAACTCCCGTTTTCACAAGTTTGCGACACTTGTTTTCCTGCTCCAGGAAGTGGAACCGTCACCTTAAAGGAGGCGGGGCTTGAGAACCATGATCTCAATTGACAACAACCACTTCTGAAATGTTTGTGCGTTTGATTATTTATATATATATATATATATATATATATATATATATATATATATATATATATCTAGAATGGGCACTCGGTAGAGCGCATACCTTCGTATATCACAAGATTGAATTATGAACAATTTGGCACTAGTTTCACGCAAATCGGATGTCAATTAGCCGAGATATCGCAAATTTACGTTTTTCACCTTTTCGTGACCTTGACCTTGACCTTTGACCCAATCACTCCCAAAAACTAATCGATTGTTCCTGGGGTCATGACCAATCATCCCACCAAGTTTCATAAGAATCGGCTCAGTTTTGTCTGAGTTAGACGAATAACTGACGGACGGACGGACATATTCACAAACGCCGGCGAAAACATTACCTTCTGCATTTTCAATGCGAAGGTAATAAATAAATATATATATATATATATTTATTTATTACCTTCTGCATTTTCAATGCGAAGGTAATAAATAAATATATATATATATATATATATATAATATATATAAACTTTAAGTTGAAATGTTTGTTGTTCCTGAGTTTCTTTTTTTTTAAATATGTGAAGCCTGATTTATTGAATCTGCCACTCAGCTGTCCAAACGCACTGATTTGAGCTTGATTGCTCACACACACACACACACACACACACACACACACACACACACACACACACACACAGTAACAAAATAGGCCGACTCTCCCTCCTGATTGGGCGTGGACTGTCTGGTGACTCTCCCTCTGCTGTGTTGCAGGATTGGCTGACGGAGAGCGCCCGGCTCATCTCCAAGTCGGGCCACACCGTGCAGTGGGTGACCCCCCTGGGTTTACCCGTCATCCAGCCGTACCACCGCATACGCAACCAAGTGGTGAGCCTAGCGCTCGAGCAAAACATTTTTGTTCTCCGCCAGACCGCAGGACCTGTGAACCTTTTTCCGAGGAGCTCGTTGTTTTGTTTTTTTCGACTGCGAGGGTCTGAATTACAGGGATAAACCCGGGGGGGTGTTGAAGTGGAGGTTGGAGGAGGCACTTATCCGGTCTGAGTATTACCTCCAGTCGATGAAGGTCAGCGCCACGGCACCCCTCCCCCGCCCTGAGAAACGGCCCTGATTTGGTGGAAGCACTTTCTGTACTCGTCAATTAATCAGGGTTGGTACGGTCGTGGAAAACCTGGAAAAGTCGCGGGATTTTAAAATGGTCATTTCCAGGCCTGGAAAAGTCATGGAAAAAAATTCAATCTTAAAAGTTTTGGAAAGTTCCTGGAAATGTGTTATAATCACATGTTCATATACGCCGATTTTTGAAATAATTAATATGTTTTTTAAAGAAAGACGCTCAAAATATAAGCCGGCGTACGCTCTCGATACGCAAATTTATCAAAAATGTTCATGTTTATACCGAGATTTCAGTTTGGTCATGGAAATGTGGTTTAAAGTCCTGGAAAAGTCCTGAAAAAGTCCTGAAAATCCATTTATCGAAATCTGTAAGAACCCTGATTAATGTTCGCAGTGAGAGAAAAAAAACGATCAGAGGTTTTTAATTTTAAAGATGAACGCACTGGCGAACTGAACTTTCCTCCCGCGACCTTCGTCGACCCTCGTCCCGCGTCGTTCCCCGTTTTATACGTCAGCAGACTAATTTTCCTCATCTTCGCAAGTGGAGGCCCGGAGAATAATTAGTTTCCTTGTTTCCTTCCATATCACTTAAGACGTAGTTGTGGTTGTAATTTGCATCGTACATTACGTTAAATGTCATTTAGCTGACGCTTTTATCCAATAAGTGAATTAAACCATAAGTACGAACTCAAAACAACAAGAATCAAGAGAATTTAATTTCCTTAACCCTCCTGTCACATTTACTAACATATTTTACCCTCGGAGTCAATTTGACCCCAGATATTAAAACCTCCAGAAAATTATTAGAATTAATATTGTTCCCCAAGTTTAAGTGTGAGGTACTTTATGCTTGTTTGTTGACTACCTAAACAGCCCTTTACATATATGAAAAAGTTGCTATTTCTTATATGTTTGACACAAATTGACCCCAAAGAACATCAACGTTAAACCTTGAGGTACCAGGAGGGTTAAGAAAGCTAAACTACAATAATACCAGAAATAAAAGCGACTCAAGTGCCACTGAATTGCTCTTTTTATTCAAGGTCTTTCAACCCTTTCTCAATACTCGCCTCCCCTCTTGTGAACACCTTGTTTTACTCGTTTATTCTCCTCTCGGTGACGGAGCCTGTGAGAAGCGGCGAGGGAACAGAGCCGTGCTTCAGACCCGACCCCCCCCTCCCTGTGCTTCTTGTTCACATGTCCGTGAGGCATTGGATCATCATTTTGACTATAATCATAATTTCACACTCATTATGCTTCATTGGACTTTGATTGGAGTTTCTGACGAAGCCCCGGACTCGAGCTGCGAGTCCGGGGCGAGCAGGAGGAGGACAAACACACGAGCCACGCCAGGATTCACAGACGAAAGTACCGACAACGAGGACAGAGGCACACCTCGGAGCTGTCGGCTTCTAACCAGCTGCAGCGTGAGAAATACACCAGGGCAGAGCTGCTCATAAGAAATATGATTTTCAAGATTCAAGATTCAAGATATGTTAATGTCATGTGCACATATAATCAGAATCAGAATCAGAATTTGGTTTATTGCCAAGTTGGTTTACACCTACCTGGAATTTTCTTTGGTGTAAGGTGCTTACAGAACATGACATAGAAACACAAACACAAAAGATAGTGTACAGTAAGTAAAATAAGTAGAATATAAAAAATAAAATGCAATCACAATATGTACAAACAGAAATAGGGCAGGATTGCAAAAATTAGTGTGAAAAAGTGAATGTGCAAAAGTGCATGTGCTATAATAAATAATATAATATTATTAATATTAATATAATATAATAAACGGTGTGCCGTGTGGTGCTTGTTAACGTAACACCGGCGTGAGGTGTGGGGGTGGGATCATTGTACAAATAACAAGTTCTTTGTACAATGAAAAGCTTATATTGCTGAGTCCTCCAAACTAAACAAAATTACAAGGTAAGAAAGAAATAAATACAAATAAGTCACAGTTTACAAATAAGTCACAACAAATGGTATTGCACAAGAATAAGGCACACAAATTACAATATTTTGCCCCTGAGATCAGTAGGAGGGGCAAAAAATGCCCACATAATTTCGATAAATTAAAAGGTTTTTGTTCTGTTTTTTGTGTGTTTTGTGTGTCCTACATATTGCCTGTAGGTAGACACAAAAATCGATAAATATAATTTGTAATAGTTGTTTAAAAAATTTAATAACAACAGATAACCACAAAGAAATAAGAATATTATTGAATATGATTGTCTGATTTGTTTTTTGTTCAAAAAAATCTAAGAAAACATTTTGGATTTGTAAACTACAGAAAATAATACATATTCTTATTTAGGCTTGCAATATATGAGCAATTGTCATAAAAATGTCAATAATAAGACTATTAGGCAAGTCTTATTATTGCGATTTGTATGACAATTGCTCATATACCGCAAGCCTAAATAAGTATATTTATTATAAAAGTTATTTCCTATATGTATTGCCTGTAGGTAGACGCAAACAAATCAATAAATATAATTGTTAATAGTTAAAAAAATTTAATAACAACAGATAACCTCAAAGAAATAAGAATAGGATTGTCTGATTTATGTTTTCTGTTTGTTTTTTGTTAAAAAAAATCTAAGAAAACATTTTGAATATGTAAACTACAGAAAATAATACATATTCTTCGTTAGGCTTGCAGTATATGAGTAATTGTCATAAAAATGTCAATAATAAGACTATTAGGCAAGTCTTATTATTGCGATTTGTATGACAATTGCTCATATACCTAAATATGCCTATTATTATACAACTTATTTCACCAGTTTCCTAAAAAGTGCCCCCAATTTCTTTTTAAATGCATGTATTTCTTTCAGTGTGGGACAAAATTGCCCCTAAAACATGTGTACGTGTCCTCTCCTGACCCGTGAATCCTGTTCAACAAGCTGCGTCCTCGTGTCTTCTGTTTGGCAAAGCTCCACAAGCAGAGCGCCCAAACTACTTTGCATGCATTTAGTGTCAGCCGGGTTTCAACTGACAGACAATTGACGGGTGCTCTTAGCTGCACAGGCGGAAACTCGACACTCACTGGGCAGGACTTCCATCTGGACCTCGTCAACAGACTCGCATCTCAAAGCAGCAGCATCTCAGCTGCTCTGTGTCTGGCTTTGACTTGAGTGAATCCTCCACTCATCCCCCTTTGGTTTGACCTCTATTTCCCCCCCCTGCGTTTCCTCTTTTAACTCTTCTTTTTCTTCTCGGACTCCATCGGCGTTTCTCAATATGCGTACTTATGCGTCCTTTCCTCTACTTGTGGTCCTTTCCTTTCCTTTCCTTGTGTCCTTTCCTCTACTCGTGTCCTTTCCTCTACTTGTGTCCTCGTGGATTCGTGTCTCCTCATCAGTCTCATCCCGGGTTCATGTTCACGTTCAAAGTCCTCTTCTCTCTCTTCACGGTCAAAACGCCCGGATGTGACTCGATCCTCCCACTTTACCCAGGATGCATCAGAGGAGACTTGTGCGTACTTTGGCGAGCAGATATCCCAGCATGCATTTCACCAGCAACCGGAAAACAGTAGCGGAGGAGAAAATAAACTACTGAGAGATGACTTTTTATAAATACGACTGTTGTTGAGTCACGGAATGTCATTTTAGGATGTTCTGTTTATTTGACTGTAAAAAATTATTCACAGTGAATATTTAGAGTAAAGTCAGGAGCAAGAACAGCTGATGTGGTGACGTCATCAAGTCAGCTGCTGGTCCAATCGCAGAAAGACCGTCCTCCGGAGTCTGGACTCCCGGACCAGACCCCAAAAGAACACGAGTCTGTAGTCGTGTTCTTTGAATTGAGAAACGCCGCATGAAGTACAGGGTTCCTACGGTCATGGAAAACCTGGAAAAGTCATGGAATTTTAAAATGGTCATTTCCAGGCCTGGAAAAGTCATGGAAACAAAATGTAGTCATAAAAGTTTTGGAATAGTCACGGAAATTTGTTATTTAAGCCGAGTTTGAAATAATTAATGTTTTTTTCAATCATTTTATTTTACGCTTTTCCAAGTTACACCAGACAATCAAAAACGAATAAATACAAAAAAACGACCAACTATACGGACAATCAGACAAATAAAATAAATCAAATAAAATAATTGTAAAAAATTAATGTTTTTTTTTAAGAAAGACGCTTGAAATATAGGCCGGCGTACGCTCTCAATACACAGCATTTTCTAAAATGTTCATGTTTATGTTAAATTTGGTGAAAAGTTCTGGACAAGTCCTGGAAATCCACTGGTCAAAATGTGTAAGAACCCTGGAAGTAATGTTCGTCTCCTTCTCCTCGAGTGCTGGATGCTCTGCTCGGGCGGAGCGAGTGCAGCGCCGATGGTGTACTGCGATATCCGCGAGTGCCTCGGCCGTAATGGAGGCGACATCATGACCGGCGCTGCCCGTCTCCCCGGAGACCCTGGCAGGAGCCCGTCTTTCAGACGGCACGTCCGTGTGTGCCAGCACATCTGCAGATAACACGTGTGTGTGTGTGTGTGTGTGTGTGTGTGTGTGTGTGTGTGTGTGTGTGTGTGTGTGTGTGCGCGAGATTTATATATAATCCCTTTTGACCTCTAGATCCTCGAGGTCATTATCTAAGCGAAAGGAGAGACGGCCGCGTAGCGCACGCCAGGCACACGCCGTCCGGTAGTGGTGACATCAAGCAGAGGTTGTCGGGGAGGGCGAGCGACACCCTTTTAAGAAGGAGCGAGAGAGCGGGGGTGACAGATGGCGCCGTCTCCTGAGGGTGCCTCTCTCTCTCTCTCTCTCTCTCTCTCTCTCTCTCTCTCTCTCTCTCTCTCTCTCTCTCTCTCTCTCTCTCTCTCTCTCTCTCTCTCTCTCTCTCTCTCTCTCTCTCTCTCTCTCTCTCTCTCTCTCTCTCTCTCTCTCTCTCTCTCTCTCTCTCTCTGTAGATGTATTAGCCTGATTTACTTTGATTTATATTTGCTTCTTTTAATGTCCAGCAGGGGCAAAGAGGCTAATTGGCATGTGTGTTTTTTTTCTCCTTCTTCTCAAGGCCTAAAGAGGATGAATGAGATGATGACTTCCTGGAGTCAAATTATACACGCATAACTTTTTACTTTCATCCCCATCGATAATTCTCTTAATCCAGTTGCATCATCGGGGAACAACAATGAAATCTGCAGAAAGGTCACATTTTTCTTCCCCGCTGGATTAAATTCAATCCCCCGGTCAGTCTCCTCCGCGCCTCTCACATCCAAGGCCACCGGGATTCTGAGGGTCGTTAGTAATTAGACTCTCGATGGAGCCGGGAAGATGAAGTGCGACGCACGGGAAGAGAAACCGGCGAGGGGAGTGGAAGCGGCGGCGGCGGTGGCGGCTGCGGTGGCGGCGGCGGTGGCGGCGGCGGCGGCGGCGGCGGCGGCGGCGGCCTCCGCACGTTTGAGTGTCTTAGAGCGTTTTTCCAGCATGAGTACGAGTCGAGCGTTTTACAGGGTTCGTACGGTCATGGAAAACCTGGAAAAGTCATGGAATTTTAAAATGGTCATTTCCAGGCCTGGAAAAGTCATGGAAAAATCTTAAATCATAAAAGTTTGGGAAAAGTCATGGAAATTTGTTATAATCACATGTTCATTTAGGCCGAGTTTGAAATAATTAATAGTTTTTTTTTAAAGAAAGACGCTCAAAATATCAGCCGGCGTATGCTCTCAATACACAAAATGTTCTAAATTGTTCAGGTTTTACCGAGATTTCAGTTTGGTCATGGAAATTTGGTTTAACGTCATGGAAAAGTCATGGAAAAGTCAAGGAAAAGTCATGGAAATCCATTGGTCAAAATGTGTAAGAACCCTGGTTTTATTTCCCGCGGCTGCTGGGAGTCGGGACATTCGAGTCGGATGGAGGAGCTGAACGTGCATCGGGGAGGCTGCTTAACAGGATTGGGAGATGCTAATCGGATCAGAGGTCACTCCGGCTCGTACGCCTTGTTTTTTGTTTTTCGTTCTCCCGGCCAAGGTCGCAGCGAGCGGCGACGCGGGGGAGTCGTCAGGTCAGAGCGCGACGAACAGCTGCAGCGATCCGACGTCCTCCACGTCGTGTTTGGGGCTTTTGCTCCTCATTGGGATATTTTGACCTTTTGCATTGACAATGCAGAAGGTCATTTTTGGATCGCCGCGTATTTGTATGCGTGTGTGTGTGTGTGTGTGTGTGTGTGCGTGTTATTCGCATAAGTCAAAAAGTATTAAACCGAATCGCATGACGTTTGGTGGGATGATTGGTTATTATCCGGGGAACATTTGATTCGATTTTGGGATCGATCGGTTCAAAGGTCAAGGCCATGAAAAGGTCAAAATCTCCTTTTTACTATAGCGCGGTCAATTTCTATCAAATTGGCAACTAATGCCAACATGTTCATAATTCAAGGTATACGCTCTACCGAGTGCCCGTTGTAGTTTAAGCAGTTTTTCTTCGTTTAGTTTATGCAATAATACCATTTGATTAGATTTTGGGATTGATCGGGTCAAAGGTCAAGGTCATGAAAAGGTCAAAATCTCCTTTTTACTATAGCGCGGTCAATTTAGTAGGATGGATAATAACAATTATTATCCAATTGGCTGCAACTAATGTCAAAATGTTCATAGTTCAATGCTCAATCTTGTGATATGCGAAGGTATGCGCTCTACCGAGTGCCCGTTCTAGTTTTAAATGTTTTATTGTGACAGTACAAGTAGCAATATGTCCACTGTCAATATTGATATATAGTTTAGTTGGATGCGGTCTAAGCCGTATGGGTTTTAAAATATATATATTTTAAACAATCTGCCTCATCGTAGAGGGATAATGAGACGGAGGACACAAACACAGGAGCACACCCACTGAAAGACAAACAGCTTGTGGTTATTTTGTGTCTTTTTGCTCGTTTTTCATACACAACCGTTCAAAAGTTCATGCTCACTTAGAAAAGCACTTCTTTTTTTATGAAGATACCATCAAATTAATAATAAATACACTCTCTACATATTTAATGTGTACATGACTATTCTCTGGTATTTAATGAAGTCTCTACAGAGGTGTGTAGAGGCCCATCTCCAGTGTTCTGGTGGTACATTGTGTTATCGCCTTAGAAGACTAGCAGAGGGTTAGAAAACCCTGGAAAACCCTTTTTATGTTAGCGCAGCTGAAAACAGTTATGCTGCTGAGAGAAGCTATAAAACTGGCTTTCCTTTGGGCCACAAGAACAACATAAATATTTACAATAAAAATCATTATTTATAACCTGGTCAATGTCATGACTACATTTTATATTCATTTTGCAAATAATTTGATAAATAAAAGTGAGTTTTCATGGAGAACACCAACTTGCCCCCAAACTTTTGAGCAGTGTTGTGTAGTTGCAGTTATGTGGTAAATTTGAGTTATGTTGGTAGTTGTGCGACTGTTCGATGTGGTTTTGTGTGTCCTCGTGGTTCCTCTGCGGTCGCGTCATACGTCTTTGTGGTCAATTCGTTTCTCTTCTTTTACCGTCTCCCGGCTGAAAAGACGCCACTCCTCTGTCTGGTCTACTTTTCCGTTTGTATAGAATTGGAAACATTCTTTTTGTCGGTGTTTCTAAATCCGGGGGGGGGGGGGGGGGAACTCGGTATCTTTTAAATGTCGGCGCCGTGCCCTTCACGCCTCGGAACAGAAGCGATCCGCTCCCAGGGGGCGGCGTGGAGTTCCGGGGATCTCGCTGAATCTTGTGGCATTTTGGGGGGGAAAAAATTATGAAATGCATCACAGAGTGGAAGGAAAAAGGACAGTTTGATAGCGAGGAAGGTTTGGAAAAGGTCAGCGGGACCGTGCGTGTGCGTGCGTGTGCGTGCGTGTGCGTGCGTGTGTGTGTGTGTGTGTGTGTGTGTGTGTGTGTGTGTGTGTCACAGTAACGGTCTGTAGCTGCCTTCAGGAGTTGCCGGACCAGGTGACCCGGAACAGCGGAGAAAGAAAGCCGCGTCCACGCCGACGGATTGTGTGTGTGTGTGTGTGTGTGTGTGTGTGTGTGTGTGTGTGTGTGTGTGTGTGTGTGTGTGTGTGTGTGTGTGTGTGTGTGTGTGTGTGTGTGTGTGTGTGTGTGTGTGTGTGTGTGTGTGTGTGTGTGTGTGTGTGTGTGTGTGTGTGTGTGTGTGTGTGTGTGTGTTCAGGGATGGTTTGGCGTACACTTTGGATGAACCTCTCAGACGGTATATTCTACGGTGATTATTTTGATTTTTTTTTTTGATTTACTAAATTTGGTGCACAGTCGAGTGAATTCTGATAACCGTGGCGACCTCGTATCTTTTCATCATCGGGTCGAAAAGACACGGAGTAATAGAACAACTCCTCACAGCAGCCAGGACCGCTTCACCGGGACGAGGCGTACGCCGCCCGCCATGATGTAACGTCTCCGACCGACGCCCGATGAGCGCTCGCTCCCTACGACTCGATACGCCACTGGTCCAATCTCAGAAAGAGTCCTTATGAGCGGCCCGTCCGTCTCCATGTCCCATTTTCCAGCTCCGGCTGTTTTCGTTGATGCCGACTAAAAATCAATGAGCTCCGTCGTCGACTCCGGGCCGCGTGAATCCCTCTCGGGTCCATTCCCCCTTTTCTTTCAAAGGTGTAGAATAAGATCTCTCCACTTCAGAAAATAGCCTCTTAGAACCCGAAACGGCAATTTGGGATGGCGTGGTGTGAGATGTCGAGGAGGAGGAGGAGGAGGAGGAGGATCCTTCCTTTTCCACTTCTTCTTGTTCTTCTTCTCTTTCTCCTCCTCCTCCGCGTCATCCTTTTTTTTCTTCTTCTCCTTCTCCACCTCCTCCTCCTTCTTCCCCTCCTCCTCCTCCTTCTGTTTCTACTAATCCTTCTTCTTTTTCCTCTTCTTCTCCTTCATCTTCTTCTCCTCCTCCACTTCATTCTTCTTCTTCTCCTTCTTCATCTTCTCCTCTTTCTCCTCCTCCGCTTTCTTGTTGTTGTTGTTGTTGTTCTTGTTGTTGTCCTCCTTCTTCTTCTCTTTCTACTAATCCTTCTTCTTTTTCCTCTTGTTCTCCTTCATCTTCTTCTCCTCCTCCACTTCATTCTTCTTCTTCTCCTTCTTCATCTTCTCCTCTTTCTCCTCCTCCGCTTTCTTGTTGTTGTTGTTGTTGTTCTTGTTGTTGTCCTCCTTCTTCTTCTCTTTCTACTAATCCTTCTTCTTTTTCCTCTTGTTCTCCTTCATCTTCTTCTCCTCCTCCGCTTCATTCTTCTTCTTCTTCTCCTTAATCTTCTTCTCCTCTTTCTCCTCCTCCGCTTTCTTCTTGTTCTTGTTCTTGTTCTTGTTCTTGGTCTTGTTGTTCTTGTTGTTCTTGTTCTTCTTGTTCTTCTTCTTCTTCTTCTTCTTCTTCTGGCAACAGTATTATGAAGCAAACCAAACACCGTTCACCAGTTAATCTGTTTCCTCTCCATCTCGTTCAAACACAGGAGACGTAATCCTCGCGCTGAACGGCTCGTCTCTGACGTCTAATCCGCCGTGCTGCGCAATATGCTAATTATCCTTTCTTTATTTCGCCTGTGTAAAAACATTTTTTTTTTTTTTAAATGTGTGTATTGAACCTTAAAATCAAGCAAATGACAGCAGATTCTGTTCCCTTGTAGTACATTTAATATTTGTATTAATTTATATTCTTGTGGGTAAATCTGGGCAGTAACGGTACAGATTTTCACAATAAAAGCATGTTCATGAATCGACACGGCCGCGTATCTCTCGCCCCCCGATAGCGGCCCCGTTGTTTCCACCCGGGCCTCGGGGCGCCTCGGCACAGATGACTGGATGGAGCCTGGAGGCGAGGGAGAGTAGAGCTCCAAGTCTTCCCTCCGCCGGGAACTCGAGGCTTTGGCGAAAAAAATGAAAACGATGTGATGAAGGAAAACAGAAGAGGTCAAACGCAGGCCGGCGAACGCTCCACGTATCCGGCCTCCTCCACGAAGGCTCGGTCATCGCGGTTGTTTTGATAATATTCCCATACTGGTACTCTAGTAAAGTCGTAGTGCTGTACTTTGATTTCCACCTGCGGCGTAACTTTGTCTCATGCCGTCGGTCCTCCGGTGATGGGGATGCCCCCGCTCGCTCGGAGGTTTCCTGTTGTTCATTTCCTCTCTGGCTCTCTCCATTTCCTGTGTGTGATGACTTCATCTCCTGTGGATGCAGATGAGTCTGAGAGAACAGGTGACACTCCGGGAGGCACTTCATGGCACTTTACCCCCGTAATGCAACGAGATTCCTCTTGAAACGAGGTGTCGGGGTGAGGGAGCGTTGTACGGGGAGAGGGGGGGGGGGGATGGATTTCAAAATAAAAGAAATGCACTGGCCGTATGGTAGGGGTTACAGGGCTCGTACGGTCATGGAAAACCTGGAAAAGTCATGGAATTTTAAAATGGTCATTTCCAGGCCTGGAAGAGTCATGGAAAAAACTTAAATCACAAAAGTTTGGGAAAAGTCATGGAAATGTGTTATAATCATATGTTCATTTACACCGAGTTTAAAATAATTCATATGTTTTTGAAGATTCTCAAAATATAAGCCGGCATACGCCAAGTCCAAACAGATGGATTTGCACATAAAGGATAATAGTTTGATTAAAAGAATAAACATTTATATAAGTGTTTCTAAGAATAAACATGTATAGTAATGTTTATTCTTTTAATCAAACTATTCTCTCTCATCTGTTTCATTTAAGGTGTATTGTATGCTTTGTAATTCTCATTGTTTGAATACTACATTTTCAAAAAGTTTTCATGTACACACCGAGATTTCAGTTTGGTCATGGACATTTGGTTTAAAGTCTTGGAAAAGTCCTGGAATTCCGCTGGTCAACATGTGTACGAACCCTGCCTGGAAAAGTCATGGAATTTTTAAATGGTCATTTCCAGGCCTGGAAAAGTCATGAAGAAAACTTAAATCATCAAAGTTTACGCCGAGTTTGAAATAATTAATATGTTTTTTTTAAAGAAAGACGCTCAGAATATAAGCCGGCGTACGCTCTCAATACGCAACATGTTCTAATTTGTTCATGTTTGTACAGAGATTTCAGTTTGGTCATGGAAATTTGGTTTAAAGTCCTGGAAAAGACCTGGAAATCCATCGGTCATCATGTGTAAGAACCCTGGGGTTATTTGTACGCCAGATAGATGTAAATGAAGTCCACATTGTGTGTAATACCTACAGGAACCAGGTGGTCGAGGTGTCACTGCACACTTCCGTTCCTCTGACTGTTTACCTCCGAATAATTCGCAGGAGGATCCCTGAGGCGCGTTTAGCAACGCGGACGCAGCACAATGCAGCGCTCTGTAATCTTGTTGTTGTTTTTTGCCGAGGTCCACCCGGAGGAGCGATGATAAAAATAAAAAAACATACGCACCCCGTAGGTAGATGTAAGATAACGTGGCAGAAAGAAAAAAATCCTTTTTTTTTTCAAAATAGTTTGATAACTTTTAATAGAATAACATTTAATAATCATTTATCCGACGCTGGATTAATTCTCCAAAAAAGGAATATTCTGATACCTGCCGGTATAAAGACGACCACAGCGTCTCTTCCCGTCGCCACATTATGACATTATGACACCCTGACGTGCTGGAAGGTGGAAGGTGGTTAGAGATGATATTATATAATATAACTGTATTTGTCCCACAGTGGGGAAATTGCAAAAATCACAGCACATCAGAGCATCAATGAAAATAAATATAAAACACAAAACTAAATACTAATACTAAATATACAGGGGGGAAATAAAGTAAAGTGCTGAGTAAAGTAAAGTGC